>BMAU01019369.1:0-226587 GCA_019973935.1 Trichonephila clavipes | reverse complement strand
AATTCGAAGTTGAGGGACTAATGAAAAGCTTCGAATTGTCAATTCTAATTATCAAGAAGGTAGGAAAAACTCCCAAAAATACACGAAGAGAATTTTTCTAACACATTTAAATTTGAAAATATGCAATAAAACAACAATTGTACATATGTATGAAATTATTTTAAAGTGTTTTTAAAAAGTAGATACTATACAGTATAAATATTATACAAAAGTTATAAGTTCTGTGTATAATGTGACCCTGGTTTAACTTAAAAGATTAATCAATTCACTAAACCCAATTTCAATTACCCAGGTTCTACAAAAATACGTCGCATCATCATAGCTTAAGTTAAGAATTAAACACTAAATCCCTTTAAAGACAATAAAACAGTACACTAAATTAAAAGCCGTTCTTTTAAATTAACAATTAATTTATTTTATGATTGATAAGATTAATTTTATGCAAAAAAGTACAAGTGATTACAACAAAATTCTACTTAGCTTTAAAGGAGGGGTGAATGAAAGGAGGAAACATGTCGTCGCTCGAAGCCCCGCGGAGTCCAGTTCCAGGGCTGGGTCTAATTGTTTTCGCTCTGTCTCAGGGTCCCGCGTCTAATCGGGGTGCATCCTGCTTTTATTCGGCGCCTTATTGCACCGATATGCTAGAGCGGATTCTTTACTTTGTCCTTAATTTTCTCTCATTGGTCCAGAGTCAGCGTATGGTTACCGCGCCACGGTCAATGACATTTTTAAGCGCGGGAAATTCTAATGACACACCCCGATATTTTATGGGTACAGTGCCCCTTCTAAGCGTGGGAACGTGTCACCCTTTGCTAGGGTTCGCCCTCAGAGGTGGGGTAAGAAAGACGCATTCCACCAAATTCCGTTTCTTGTAAACAGCAAGAACAGGGCAAATGTAAAAATTGCAGTTGTAACTTTGGGGACCGGCGACCTCCCATCAATTAAAAGAATACGTTTATGCATTCAAAACAATTATTAAAATAATACATAATGTACATAATTAATCTGTTGACCAAAATATCTGTCATCTGTAAAAGTCTGTATAATCTTTTAAAGTTTCCCACCCATGCCCTATTTGTTATCACATGCCATAAATCACACAGATGAGTCATAAATCGACATGTCACTCCAACGCTAAATAAAAAATCCTACGCATTTCTTCTTCACAATAACGGACCTTCCTTTCTGAACACATGTGTAGCAAGGTCACATGTTAAACGAAAGACAAGGATGGCTGACAACAAGTGTGGCCGGTCTATTGTCCACTTGAAGAAGAAAAGCAATAAAAGTGTGTTTTTGCTTGAGGAACCGGGAAACACAAAGAAGGGATGGCAGGCTGATGGTCATCAAAGGAGCTACGTTACACGAAAGACACACAAAAGCCAATACAACACAAAACATGAAGCTCCAGCCTCTTTACTACATGACTCTACATGATAGTGAGTGTTTGAATTGTCGAGAACTATATAATATAACTTAGAGTTATTGCGTGTTGTAGTCTGGCTAACTGCAGGTTTTACGTCGAATTATAGAGTGTACCAAAACGTATTGTTTTAGTTCGAAATATCAAGAGTTTTCCTAGAGGCTGAGCACATACTTCGAATTAGCAAGGGGTTCGTATTATCGAAGGTTTGAATTAATGAGAGTCGACTGCATTTATTTATAATCTTGTTCAAATTTTCAATCGTTAACAAAATACTTTATATTTATCTATTGAAGTTTACATTTTTTTAAAACTTGAAGTGGATGACACTTAATGTTAATACAGTTTTTTCAAATATTAATTCTTTAATTAAATTTTATTTTTTAATTTTAAATTTATTCTGCATTATTTCTGACGAAGTTATCTGCAACTGATGTTTTTCTAACAAAGTAGGAATCGGCTTAATTTTTTTTATATATTGCTTGTTTCATCGTATTTGGTATTGGAAGCTATCTTATAGTATTTTAAGTATTAAAAAATTTAATATTATGTATTTAAAGGGTGTTTTTTAGAGGTATAGAACTTTAAATTGCAATAAAACCACGATGAATTATTCGATTGACATGAATTTTTTTTATTCGAAAGATAATCTTGTGGCATTACATTTTAAATATGATTTCTGGCATATGACTGCCACGGCTGGCTCGGATGTAGTCCAATCTGGACGTCCAATTTTCGATGACTTTTTCCAACATTTGTAGCCGTATATCGGCAAGAACACGGCGAATGTTGTCTTTCAAATGGTCAAGCGTTTGTGGCTTATCCGCATAGACCAATGACTTTACATAGCCCCACAGAAAATAGTCTAGCGGTGTTAAATCACAAGATCTTGGAGGCCAATTCACAGGTCCAAAACGTGAAATTAGGCGGTCACCCAACGTGTCTTTCAATAAATCGATTGTGGCACGAGCTGTGTGACATGTTGCGCCGTCTTGTTGGAACCACAGCTCCTGGACATCATGATTGTTCAATTCAGGAATGAAAAAGTTAGTCATCATGGCTCTATACCGATCACCATTGACTGTAACGTTGTGGCCTTCATCGTTTTTGAAGAAGGATTCCACCGGCCCATAAAGCGCACCAAACAGTTTTTCTGATGTAACGGTGTTTCGACATACACTTGTGGATTAGCTTCACTTGAAATGCGGCAGTTTTGTTTGTTGACGTAGCCATTCAACCAGAAGTGCGCTTCATCGCTAAACAAAATTCGCTAATGAAAATCGGGAACAACGGCAATCTCGTTTTGGGCCCATTCGACGAATCTACGCCTTGCTTGATGATCGTTTTGATGAATTGCCAAACCAAACTGAGAATAAATCACTTGACAGCTGTTAAATCGGTCGCCATCTTGGAAAGTACTGCCAACTTAAACTTCTATACCTGGAAAAAAACACTCTTTATAATCTTTTAAGTGTTTTTAAATACGGATATATTGCACATTCTGCAGGTTTCTTCCTTCACATCCTACTCAGTGTGCGCATTTCATATCATTCACATTACTCGATGAGGTGTGCCTGACATGAAATTTGTATTATTTTTTAGACAGCTTTCTTGGTGTTGCATTTTAATGTGACGGAGTGCACATAAGTAAAGGAAAATAGCTGTAACACCAACAGCTTCATCAAACTACATTTTTATTTGTTTTATTTTCTTTTGCTAGAACTGTTATTTTTGCTCTATGATTAGCTTAAGTCATTTATTTAAATCTCCTTTTCATGTTCGTATTTATAAATTTCGTCACAAATATTTAAACGCTTTTAAAGTTTCCTTTTATTGGTGAGAGCATTTAAATGTTTTGTATCTATTTTTTTTTCAATATCTACTATTAGCTCACAGTCTCTACATATTTATTTATCTTGGTGGAATTTTCAATCGTTAATAAAATACATTTTAAAGCGCTCAATTGAGCTGAAATTTTATATACATATTATTTTGGCTGACAATACAACAGTTTAATTATAATTAATAAAAATTAATTGATTAAAACTAATTATTTAAATAATTACAAATACAGCCATTGGCATCATTTTTGGAGACTTAGCGAACCTTTTCGCGACTTGTGTCAAAATTTGAAAATGTTTTTTTCTCACGTTTTAAAGCATTCAGTTGAACTGAAATTCTATAGACACGATTGTTTTGGTTGACAATATGATACTTTAGTTATAATTTATAAAAATGAATTACCACTTAATGTTGTTGTGATTCTGTCATATGTGTATACATATTTATATTAATTGTAACTATTTAATAAAAAGTAGCTAACATAAAAATTTTCTTTGTAGATCTAAGTAGGAATTGACTTAAAATTTTTTGCTTTATATTACTTGTTTCACTTTTTTTTGCTACATACCTTGTATTTTGAAGCCTTTGTGAAGGTGAAAATGCTCAAATATACTGGGAAAATGTATGTGGATTTCTTATTTGAAGATGAAAATATATTAATAATAATAACAATAATAATATTTGTAAAACTTGTTGGGAGATTATGCATGTTCCTGAATCATTGGCAAAAAGTCGGCTTCGTTATCAGTATCTAAATCTATGAGTATTTACAACAGCGTTACGACTAAGACGAATTCTATGAACGATACTTAGTGAATTATGGCGGTTTGTAAATTGAATAATTTGTACAATTTTCTGCTTTGATACATACTTTCTGCTCTGAATCCTTGACTTCCTTGTTCTCATGACATGAGGAATATTCGTACACGCTCTCGAAAAAATATTATTGTATTCCATATCTATGTCCAGTGATATTTTCCGCAATAAACCATTTATTTTCTCTATTATGAGTGAACTAAGGTAATAAAAACGGCTACACAGGAAAAAAAATAAGCAGTTCCCATTACATTGTTACTGCTTTCGAGTTGCTAATGAGGAAACAATGACTAAAATAACCAAAATATTAAAAATAAGCAAAAATCAGGTTTCCGGGTTTCTCCTGATTGAAATGGGACTCATTGGGGAACAATACATTGGCCCATTGCCGAGCTCTTCTGTGAGACGATGTCATTGAACTGATGGCTGTCTAAAATACAGATGACTTTCATTTGGAATATCACTATTCCTGATGACGGTGCAAGGTTCGTAGAAAGTAGGCGGGTTGAAGTCGTCCGGTAACATCATGCTTGCGGTCACAGATAGCGGTCTTCGAGGGAGGCTGTAAACCGAGGATGTCCTTTACCAAGTCTCTCTTATATTTATTTCGATAGCGATTCCACAAGCGGCAGATGATCGAACGGTGGACATATACGGCTTGGGCAATCTCCAACGGTTTTTCCCCTGGCGTAGCTAGTCCTGATTGGACCCTGTATCAAAATTCTTTGAGGGGCCTTTTTTGGAAATGGGAACTGTTACTGGGACCATTGATAACAATTTATGATTTTTTGCTACTGGGGCGCCTGTAACATTAATACGGCAGTAGCTACGTTCTTGGTCTTTCCCAAAATGGATCTGTTCGATTGTATAACAGCATATGTATTCCCTGAAACGCCGTCAATGACTCATTTTCAGAAATTTGGAACAAAAAATGAGCCCCAAATAAACGTAGCGTACAATCAACGAAAAGAATGGCAATTGTTGAAGTGAACTTATTTTTGTGTCTGTCGCAGTGGAAATATTTTAATGCCGAACTGCTTTTTGAACTTCACTGCAAGGTACATATGCAAAATTTGCTGTTGTAACATTTCTTCTTCTCGAGTTATTCCAATTTTACTGTTTGTTGCTTATTTTTTAAGACAGAGTGTAGCTAACATACCCCTTAAAAATTTATTTCAAAAATGAAATATCTGCTTCCGATTTATCAAAATGAATTTTTATAGCAATATATTGTAATTAGAACTTTATTTTGTATGTTTAATTTTTACAAAGTTGAATAGCATCAAATATTTATAAAAAAAATTTTATGCTGTAAAAAAGTGAATATATTAAAAAAAAACGTTTGTGATTCTTTTTCTATAAGTTTCTAACGAAAACCTTTTATATATTATTTTAAAATTATACACATGTGGGCTTCCTGAACTAAATCTCTGCTAGTATTCTTCATAAATTAATCTCGATGAGTCACTTTTCTGTTTGCGTTTTTAAAGAAAGACATATTTTTGTAAAATTCTTTTCTACTGATATTAACGGCTAGTAGCACTTATAAATTTTTTATGGGTTATTATTTCATGATTTTGCAAAACTTTATTACAAAAAGTTCTTTATATGCTACATTAAGAGAAGTCATGTACTTTTTCACTTAAAAAAAAGAACAATAACAAAATTTAAGAAAATATATATACTATCCTTTCTCTTAACACTCCTTTTTGAATAAAATAAAAATCATTTGCATTGCATTTTTTCAAATCTTTAATATTTTACAAACAAATTACTATAAAATATTCCTGTAAAATCCGGCGTATATACGCGCTCATATACTTTCAAGTTACCTTTTTTTTATTTTTAGGTATATTCATTGTATACCCCTCCTTTTTTTTTAACCAAGGGGTATGAAGTGTACTGCTCTTACGTTTTGAAGTCTTATTCGACGTATTATCCCAGAACTTTGAAAAAATAGGTTCACTAGGTATGCCATTTCTTTTAAATAAACAGTATTTCTTTTTAAAGCTATATTTTTATACTCAGCGTATAACCCCCGTTAATTTCGATCTTATTTTTTTTGTGTTAATATTTTGTTCTATAAACCGGATTTTACCGCAGTTGCAAGTCATAATAAGCCGTCACATTCTTTTGATGCTCTTAAGGTATCCGACTACGTTCGGAGCCATGATTTTAAGAAAGCGCATAAATGGATAATTTTCATGATATTTAGTGACACTTAGATTAGAATACATGTATAAAATTGTTTGAAGGACATTTTGACAAAAAAAAATTATTTAAATACAATATTTCCGCAAAAATTAACTTAGAATAGCCTTTTTTCAAAATGTTCTCCTTTTGTGAAAAATGCTTCTATTATAACAATATTTTGCCTGTATATAGCTCAGACCTCTGTACAGATGCTCAACTATGATTTTTGAAAAACGCACATTATTTTCGCAGTTACAACCCATAGAAATAATTATTGGCGTTTTTTTCTAAAAATTTCTCCCCTCTGTTGTCGTAAAACATGGATAAATCCACTTAAGTTATATATTTAAAAAGTTCTAGTTGAACCTCTGTACAGAGGTCTGAGCTATATACAGGCAAAATATTATTATAATAGAAGAATTTTTCACAAAAGGAGAATATTTTGAAAGTTGGTCATTCTATGTTCATTTTTTGCCAAAATATTGTACTTAAACAATTTTTTATTGTAATACTATTCATAAAACAATTTTATACACATTTTCTAATCTAAATGACACTAAATATCATAAATATTATCAATTCATACGCATTTGAAAAATCAGGGTTCCGAACATAGTCGGATACCTTAAAGAAGCAATTCTAAATTATATTTATCAAAAAAAAAAGAAGAAGAAAACATTTCTATTCTTCAAAGCTTTATTTTATGAAAAAACTATTTTTCATAATTTTTTTACAAAGCATGCAATGTAAAAACCCTGTATTGTCCAATATTATCACACAATAGACTGAGAACAACAAATATTTTGATTCCAGTCAAACTTAAGATGAGAATTTCAATACAAAATGAAATTCACACACACAACTTCGATAACTGATCAGCTGAAGAAAAACCTAAGTAAATGTATAAATCTAATAAGCTGTAGTCACAGTTATAAAAAAATTGCTAAGTTACTTATTCCTTGATAAAACCGGATTAAAAATAATTCTGTATGTATGGAATTGAAATGAAAATTTTCTTGTCTAGTTAAGTAGAGCAACTGTAGCACCCATTTAGAATTCTAATAAACCTTTTATAACAATGGGAAGATTGGCGAACATTATGGACTTCATGTAAATGAATATACCTCATTTGGCATGGTGCAGCGAATTGGCGAAATTTTTCAGAACAATATCTTATCACCGATGCCAAACTAATTTCATAGTCATTTCACCTTCATTGTAGTAAGGTGAGCCTCTACGATTTTGAGGGGCAAAAATACCTGTCGTAAGATCACGATTTACAAAAGAACAGAAGGACTTGGCTCCCATCCAAGACCAAATGGAATCCTTCAGAAATATACTCGAACATTGTTAATGTCAGTCGTATTCGGAGTCTCATTGACTGCCTAGTATTTTCTTTGGCTTCTTGATGACATATTTGTTTATTCGAGTTATACTTACTTCAATGTCTTACTTATGTAACTTGAACAGAAAAAATAATGTTTGTCAGGATCTTTTCTTCAGAACTTTCTTAACCCTAACAATTACTTTTCTTTTTTTTCCCCGCTACTAATTTTGTATTTATACACCATTTTTAAAATAAAATGTGATTGCGCTTTATTATAATTCATGGATGTTCAAATCCATTTTTATTTTTGGCTTGAGTTTCCCGTCAATTTATTTTTGACTCGGAAATCTGAAGAATGAAATTTCAGTTTAGTTGTGTTGATCTTATGATTTTATATCAGTTCGAAATCACATACACACGAAATCTACTAATAACACCACACTGTACAAACATAGTGCTAGGTAGAACTTCGTGTAGCGTCTATTATAGAAATAAGTTTTTATGTCTTCATTTGTAAATGTTTTCTTATTACCAAAGCATATGATTGAATTGGAATTTGGTATTTTAAGATTGTCAATTTCCTTTAGAAAATATTAGATGCTCTGAGTACCTTAAGAGTTTAAGTAAATTGAGAGACAATAGAGTCTTTTATTAAAAATATACTCTTTTTTCGACAAAATCATCTATACATTTTCGTTTGACACAATCTCAAATAAAGGAAAAATGTTTTCCTTTCCCGAAGAAAGCGTTTTTGTTTTATTTATTTTGTTTGTCCATTTTCAAATATTTAATTCCTTTACAGATTTTATATCGCTCGCAAAGATTTTTCTTTCTTCAAGAAGAGAAGAAGAAAGAAGTTCACTGCGAGAAAATTTCATTGTTGTTCTATATGCAAAAAATAGAACATATTTACAATGCAACTAGTTATCGAAGCTGAATTGTAATTTCGTAACACAGAATCATAAACTATTATATTACACATCTTCTGCCAAATATTTTCTTAAATTCGATGGAGATAGGTATGTGCTCAGCACATTTGCGTGCTCCCATCGAAAAAGTATATTTGACTAAACTTGAGCAATGCGAACACCGTACGCAAGTGTTGAGGAACTCATAGTAGTTTTCTGCTGTGTGACTGGAGGCAGGAAATTACATCTTCACCGATTGGTTGTACAATCGAAATCTTTGTCCCACCCAGAAAAGTCTGGCGGTGAATCCTCGATCATGATAGGATAGACATCGAAGTTTGAAAAATCGGTGGAATCTTTAACCTTTAAGAAACAAGAAAGCAAAGATTAAGTTATGTTCTTGGCAGATTTAAAATGTTCAATCGATATATATCAAATTGCATCTAGTATAGTTAATGGAATAAAAAGATAAAATTTATTTCAACATAAATAGAAATTCGAGAACAGTGTAATTGAAATTATTCAAATTTCACAATTCGCGTTCTGCACAATCCTAAAAAAAGATATTTACTGTACTGTTTATGAAGAGCTATTCTGTGTATGAAAAGGATAAAATCTGTGACTAAATGAAACGTTTTCTAGCCAACGGGAAATATAACTAAAGCAATCAATTTTTATTAAAGAGCCGTTTTTGTAAGTTACTGATCTTATAAACTCGTGCTGCGCTATAAACGTGATTGTGTAATTAGATTTTCAAAAAGATATCGAAAATGGCCGCAGGAATAAAAATAAGAAAGCAGTAAAAAATCTTTTAATGCTTGTTTTTCGAATGCAAAGAAGAAAATCGATAACTTTCGAAAATCATAGACGATAATAAATATAATAAAGGATAATATCGATTTAGTAAACGATATTCTAGTCAAAAAAAAACAAACCTAAACTCCTTTTGAGTTTCAAATAAAATCATTAAGTGTTAGATAATTTAATTTCCTTCTTTTTGGGTAACAATTTTTAAAATATCAATACAGCCATATGTTGGATTTATTTGCATATGGTAATATGGTAATTTATCCACTACCGCAGATTCTCCAAGTTAAGAATTTCTTTCAACCATATTTTTTTTAAGAATTTATTTTTTTCAGAATTCAAATTTATTTTGGATATGTTGCTTATTTCAAAATTGACACTCTTAAAACTTTTTGGAGATAAATGACTCTAATTACAGCGTCTATGTAAAATTTAGATTTAAAATCAAATTAAAAGTGTTGGGACACAAATGGCGCAACGGAACAATTTTCCGAGTTGTTTTCTTTTTTTGGTTAATTTCCAAATCATTTAGCAAAATAAGTTTTTTAACGGTGTAACACATGATGCCAATCATTCTTGAGAACTTCGTGTTGCCAAAAATTTGTACGAAAAAGAGAAAAATTTACTATTTGTAAAACAAACAATTTACTTGCAAAGGTTAGATGTACTTTTACCCTTTAGAAATATGTGTTGCCAAACAGAAACGGGTTTTTGATGCAATGAAAAGAATAAAAGGTTATATAAAGCAGAAATAAAGAACCGTTTATGTCAAAAAATACATTAAACTTTCTGTAATACAGGGTATTCGGGCTTAAAGTATCAAAAAGTTATGGCTTATTATTACGGAACTATCCATCAGAATGTAATAAACTGTTCACCCGTGGATTGGAAATCCATCCGAGATTTTTAAGTCTAGTCCAATCGGCTGCACGTGCGTGCATTATTCGGCAATCGCTGACGGTAAGCTTGTAACACTGACTTCATTAGTAAAGATGTGGAAGCTACAGCAAAAGTACATTGCATATACTTTGGGTAAAGGAATATAAATCAGTCACGCGTGTACAGTGACGTGTTCGAACAGAATAGGGAAAAAATCTATCCACAAAATCAAAATCTATCCACCAATGGGAAAGAACTTTAAAGTAGATGGGAACTTTGGTATATCAAACTGGCAAGTGTTCTTAAGTTTTCGTGGTAGAAGACACTGTTGATCATGTACGTGATTCATTTTGTAGGAATCCTGATAAGTCTAATAGGCAAAGCCAGTAACAACATTCCATTTTGCTCAAACTCGTCGCTGTACACACGTGACTGACTTAAATTCCTTTAACCAAAGTACGTACTGCATCTTTTGCTGCAGCGTCCACATCTTTACTGATCAGGTCAGTGTAAGAAGCGTCTGCGATTACCGAATAATGCCCGCACGTGCGGTCGGTTAGACTAGACCCGAAAATTCTCGGAGGTATTTCCAGACCATGGATAAACAGTTTGTTATATTCTGATGGGTAGATCCGTTATAATAAGCCATAACTTTTGGACACTTTAAGCCTGGACACCCTGTATAATACAGACTGTATAGATTAACAGAGATACAAAATTAACGGAAATATAAATTAATATAGAGTAAATCTTTATAAACAAAAATCTTCTTTGAGTGTGTATGTAACTAAACTCCTTCAAAACGGCTGGATCGATTTTGCTGAAATTTTTTGTGTCTGTTCCAGTAAATTCGAGAATGGTCTACATTCATAATTCGGTTCGATATCGCAATTAGTTAAAAAGATATTAATTACACGTGCGTTGATCAACAATTATCCTAACTTACAATTCTCTTTGTGTAGTTAATTGACTACACACATTATTAAACTTTTTTTTTTGTTTAAAATTATTTCTTATCGGAAATCTCTATACTAATAAAAGAAACAGTTTTAGTGTGTGTTTCACTTCTAAGCAACTCAGAAGTATAAAACTTGGAACATAATTACTATATGTTCTAATGATGTGCACTACGAAAAGTGTTTTTCAAAAATCTTTTTAGATTTTCTTAAGATTAATTTTTAAGTGATTTTCCCATTTTTTTTCAACAAATAGATTTTAATTTATTAATTTGGCAACAGTCCTTTTTGTTTTGCTTATATTTTATTTTATTATTTCAAATTATTTCTGGATATTGATTTGATTGTGTCGTTTCTTTTTCAGCTTAAAAAAATCAATGTAATTTGGTTCAACGTTTTGCCTGTATTTTATTTTATTATTCCAAACTATTTCTGGAAATTACTGATTGATCCAATTGTAATAATCGTATATGTAATGTCGTTAGATATTGTACTAACTTTTTAATACAAATTTTCATCCAAACGGTTCAGATTGTTAAAGCTTATTCATAAAAATTTGGCATTTTTGAATTTAAGATATATATACAGGACAACGTCAGTCGGGTCCCCTAGTTTATTGTATTAATTCAAAATACTTTAGTTATATATACTGCGACAATTCAAAATCCTTTGCCTACAATTGGAAATTCTTTCATATTTAAGTGAGAATTTTTAAACGAGATTGAAAGCAAATTTATTTTTAGAAATATTTGCCACTCAGTCTTCAAAATAGATGAGAATCGGGTATTATGGAATAGTTGGATAATCATATGGAATACCGAGGTTTTGGCTCTGTTTATAGCTGCTAATGCGTAAGAAAACCTTTAAGGTATCCGACTACGTTCGGAACCGAGATTTTGCAAAAGCGTATAAATGGATAATATTTATGATATTTAATGTCACTTAGATTAGAAAATGTATATAAAATTGTTTTATTACAATAAAAAATTATTTAAGTATAATATTTTGACAAAAAATGAACACAGAATGACCAATTTTCAAAATATTCTCTTTTTGTGAAAAATGCTTCTATTATAGTAGTATTTCGCCTGTATACAGATCAGACCACTGTACAGAGGCCCAACTAAAATTTTTGAAATATATAATTTAGAAGTGGGTTTATCCATGTTTTATGACAACAGAGGGGAGAAATTTTAAGAAAAAAACGCCGGTAATTATTTCAATGGGTTGTATCTCTGAAAATAATGTGAATTTTTCAAAACTCATAGTTGAACCTCTGTACAGAGGTCTGAGCTATATACAGGCAAAATATTATTTTAATAGAAGCTTTTTTCACAAAAGGAGAACATTTTGAAAAAAGGTTATTCTAAGTTAATTTTTTGCCGAAATATTGTATTTAAATAATTTTTTTTTGTCAAAATGTCCTTAAAATAATTTTATGCATGTGTTCTAATCTAAGTGACACTAAATATCACGAAAATTATCCATTTATGCGCTTTTTTAAAATCGCGGTTCCGAACGTAGTCGGATACCTTAATTACTGAGGAAAGAACCTCGAGAGAGTGAGTGAAATCACTTGGGAGTTAATCACTTGCTGTTGCGTTATCTTTCACTACAGAACAAAGTGTGTTTTGCAATTTTCAAAAGTTTTTGCAGGTAAGTTCTCAAACATTTCAACCTACTCGTACATATGTGACTCGGACATTAAAGTTAAGCATAATGTATATTAAAAGAATATAGAGTTTGTGTGTAATGCCGTGGTCGATTTTTGTCTCGACGATGTTTTCTCCTTCAAATTTAAAGGTTCATTTTCCAAGATGGCGTATCGGGTATTATAGAATATTGTGAACTCACCTTGATTGTATTGGAGCAGAGAAAGATTTTATTTGTGACTTCTGTATATAAACTCGAAACAAAAATGACTTTCACGTAATTTTACAAATATTGCTTTTAAAGTTAAAGATAACACGTTTTATGAAGTCTTGATTGGTTTTCCAAGGGTTTAAACCACTTATTCCATAATACCCTCCATTTATCATTTTTTGTAAAAAAAAATATTTTTATAGCAACAAAATAAATATTATTTTTTCAATTCCTACTATTAGCTGACACTCTCTATACATTTATTTATTTATTTTGGTGGAAATTTCAATCGTTAATAAAATACATTTTAAAGCACTCAATTAAGCTGAAATTTTATATACATGATTATTTTGGATGACAATACAATAATTTAATTATAATTAATAAAAACCAAATGATTAAAACTAATTATTTAAAGAATTACAAATATAACCCCGTTGGCATCATTTTTGGCGACTTGTGTCAAAACTTGAAAAGGTTTTTTTTCTCACGTTTTAAAGCATACATTTGAACTGAAATTTTATATTCATGATTGTTTTGGATGAGAATACGATACTTTAATGATAATTAATAAAAATTAATGACCTCTTAATGTTTTGATTCTGTCATATGTATATACATATTTATATTAATTGTAACTATGTAATAAAAATAGAAATTGACTTAAATGTTTTTTTATATTACTTGTTTTGACAAGTGATAATTCCTTACAATCTTATAGTATATATCTATGACGATTTTGGAGATTTTTTTTTACCCGACTCTCATCTACACTTTGTTACTCCAGGAGAAAAAAATTTGAATTATATTCTTGTTGCTGTAAATTAGAGAGAGGGATAAAGCAAACGACGGCTTTAATTATTTGAATAATAAAGACTTATAAATGGAGATGAACAGATGTCTACACGAAGATAAAACGAGGTATATGCACACAACGAAATATTAAAACAGATTATTTACAATATACCACAGCACACTCGTTATAAAAAAGCTTTACAACATTCCAGAAACAGTTTTATGGATAAGTTCAGTAAGCAGGAGCTCAGATAGATAAAAGCTCTCTCTCTTATCGCAACGCACAAACATATTCTGATATCGACTGCACACTCTTATAAACTCCCCGACCATTACTTCACAAGTCTTTTATATAGCCTTATGGACATTTCTAGAAGGTTAGATTCCAGAGCCATCTCGATGGTTCCTTGGCAATATATATTTTTCGCCAAATTTGATTAAGTCGCCAGTTTGGTAAACCTGTTCATATCTTATATTGTTGCCATAATCTTATTTTTAAGTTCCCTCTAGTAAACTAATTTTGCTTGTGAAACTCGATCTTCCCACAATGAGAGGATTACAGCAGGAAAAATAACACGACACACGTGGCGTGCTTCAATATTATATAGTACAGAAAATAACACAATTGCTTTTCATTTAAAGGGCAATAAAGGACTCATATACTACCAATGGTAATCGCTCCCTAAATAAACGAATGACTATCACCGAAAATGGAGCAGAATTGTTGTTCATATTGATAGCCCTTCACAAAGAATATTTGACACATATATTAATCATATGACAGAAATTTACAGCCAAACATTAACAGAATGTTAAAGATTAATCCCGAAAGATTTTATGAATTAGGGCAACTTTTTCCTTAACTCTTTTTGGCATTAACAAGAATTTGTTGATAATTGCAAATGACATGAGGTTTATACGCAAGGAGAGAGTATTTCTTATTGACAATTCAAAAGGAAGAATTATGCTTACTTTTGGCACAATTGGTGGTGTTAATGCTCGATTTCTCAGTCCATCCCAGTCGAAACCTTGGAACCATCTATAAAAGAAGAATATCATAATTCCAATTAACTTTCTGGAATATTTCCATAATTAAAGTAAAACTTATTTTAACATTTATAAAAAGGGGTTTTCTTCAATGAATATAGTTATTTATACAGGGTATCCCGAACCTGAACGGAAAAGTGGGGATGAGAATGTCATACCGGTTCTGAAAAAATAAAAACTAGTTCCATATCATTGGGTTGTGATGACTAGCATGTTTCTGAAAATGTAAAAGGTGTACAACTTTGCTTCCGCCGTTTTGCAATAGATGGCTGTAGCGGTAAGTGGAAGTCGAAATAAATAGATCGTAGATGTCATACAATAAGCTTAGGTATTTGTAAACATAACGCCATCGAAATATTAGTCGATTTGTGTCTGCATCATAAAGTTATTCTCGATTAAACATGTCAGCTTACGAGCCAAATTCTCGTCATTTGTGGGAGGTTTTAATTTTCTGCTTTAATATGAAGAAATCTGCGGCTGAGGCTCATCGAATGCTTTCAAATACCTATGGTGAGGTCGCTATTAGTGAAAGAACGTGCCGAGAGTGGTTTCAACGCTTCAAGAACGGTAATTTTGAAGTCGAAGACCAGCATGGCGGTGGAAGAGAGAAAGTTTTCGAAGATGCAGAATTGGAGGCATTACTTGATCAAGACTCGTGTCAAACGCAACAAGAATTGTCAGGATCACTGGGAGTGACGCAACAAGCCATTTCAAAACGCCTGAAAGTCATGGGAATGATTCAGGAACAAAGAAGTTGGGTACCGTACGAGTTGAAGCCGAGAGATGTTGAACGACGTTTGTTTGCTTGTGAATAGCTGCTTGCAAGGCAAAGACGGAAGGGATTTCTGCATCGCATTGCGACTGGGGAAGAAAAATGGGTTCGTTACGATAATCCCAAGCGCAGAAAATCATGGGGATATCCCGGCCATGCTTCCACGTCGACGGCCAAACCGAATATTCACGGTTCCAAGGTCATGCCCAGTATTTGGTAAGACCAGCTCGGCGTAGTGTATTATGAGTTGTTAAAACCGACTGAAACAATCACAGGCGATCGTTATCGAACGCAATTAATACGTTTGAGCCGAGCATTGAAAGACAAACGACCGCAATACAACGAGAGACATGATAAAGTGATTTTACAGCATGACAATGCTCGACCCCATGTTGCAAAAGTGGTCAAGACATACTTGGAAACGTTGAAATGGAAAGTCCTACCCTACCCGCTGTATTCTCCAGACCTTGCTCCCTGGGATTATCACTTGTTTCGATCAATGACACACGGCTTGGCTGACCAGCACTTCCGGTCTTATGAAGAAGTAAAAAATTGGAGCAATTCGTGGATCGCTTCAAAAGATAACCAGTTTTTTCAACGCGGGATTCGTACGCTGCCCGAAAGATGGGAGAAAGTAGTGGCCAGTGATGGACAATGCTTTGAATCATAAACGTATAATCAGTCTTTTACAATAAAGGTTCGAATTTCGGAAAAAAACGGAAACAGTTGTACACCTATTAGAAAATTGACACTCTTCATCATATCATTAAGTACTGTGGTCTCAAATTTTCCAATTTTATAGTGATTTTGTCACTAACGTGGTCTTACATATACTATTAATCGCATTCTATTATTAATCATGGACAAAAAATTTGCTGGTTTAGTTAAAATTAACGCAGTGTGTGAGAAAGTGATGTCATCTGTCTTTGACTTTCCATAAAAAGAAAAACGTAACATGCTAACCTAGGTAAGTTATTTCAAAAGATGATCAATTTAGTTAAGATTCTAGAATGGTACAAGACATGTTACTTTTATATCCATAAAAATTATTGTCAGCTTTTTAATTTATTAAGGTAACCTACTATGTACGGAACAGTAAATTTGAAAAAGTGTATAAATGAATAATTTTTTTTTCTTTTGATATTTAGTATCGCTTGAAATACAAAAAGTTGTTTTATGAATATTATTAAAAAAATAATTAAATGCAATATATTCTGGTAAAAAATGAAAAAATGATTTACAACACGCGTATTTTTATATCGAGTATATTTTGTTTATCTACATATGTTATTGCTTTTGACAAATATTTACTTTTTCTAAGGTAATTTCAGCAAAAAGCAAACGTTGGCAACATAAAAGCGCGTGGACTTTAAATGTGTGGTTGTATTTATCGTGAGGCTATGACGTCACATGAATTTATGAACTGATTGGCTAGAAACACGTGGTTCTCGTTATCATGTGACTATGATCTTACAAGAATTTAGCTCATTGGAAATGAATTAATTCAACCGCAGTATATATATATATTGCTTTCTTCTGAGTTACCATGGTAACACAGAAGTGGAAAGAGTAAAATCATTCATAAAATGTTGCAAATATCAAAGATTAATGGGCTCATTTCATGACGGTCGCATGAAAAAGACAAACACATGTTCTCCATTTAATTAAAAACTGAGATTAAACTAATCGTACTTGTTGTTCTATTTTTAAAACTTGGGTAAAATTACAAATTTTATAATTGAGTAAAAATGTTCAAATGTTATAAAAAATAAATTTCTTCAAAAGATTTTAAAATTTAAAAAAAAATCTTATTTTATGCATGTACTTTTAAGTGAAATGCATTTTGTCCACCAATGTGTCTTATCGTTGTTGACAAATTTGTATTTTTTAAGAGACAGTCTCTGAAAAGATCAAAAGTTGACAACAACGAATAGTATGAACTGACTAGCTGGAAACATATGCTTGCTTTTATCGTATGACTATGACGTCACATGATATTTTGAACTGATTGGTTAAAAACACATGACTATCATTATCATGTGACTATAACGTCCCATTAGATTTTGAACTGATTGGCTAAAAACACATGGCTATCATTATCATGTGACTATAACGTCACATGAATTGAGTTCATTAAGGTATCCGACTACGTTCGGAACCGTGATTTTAAAAATGCGCATAAATGGATAATTTTCATGATATTTAGTGTCACTTAGATTAGAATACATGTATAAAATTGTTTTAAGAACATTTTGACAAAAAAAATTTTCAAATACAATATTTTGGCAAAAAATTCACTTAGAATAACCATTTTTCAAAATGTCCTCTAATAAAAATTGCTTCTAAATTAATAATATTTTGCTTACATAAAGTAAAGACTTCTCCAGAGAGTCTGAACTATATTTTTTTGAAAAATTCATATTATTTTCAGAGTTACAACCCATTTAAATAATTATCGGCGTTTTTTTCTTAAAATTTCTCCCCTCTGTTGTCCTAAAACACGGATAAACCTACTTCTAAGTTATATATTTCAAAAATTCTAGTTGAGCCTCTGTACAGAGGTCTGAGCTATAGGCAGGCAAAATATTATTATAATAGAAGCATTTTTCACAAAAGGAGAATATTTTGAAAATTGGTCAATCTGTGTTCATTTTTTGTCAAAATATTGTACTTAAATAATTTTTTATTGTAATACTATTCTTAAAACAATTTTATATACATTTTCTAATCTAAGTGACACTAAATATCATAAGTGTTATCCATTTAAACGCTTTTGCAAAATCACGGTTCCGAACGTAGTCGGATACTTTAAATGTGCGATGTGCTATTTGCAGCGAGCTGACCTAGTTATAAAACATTTTCATAGTAACATGAAACTTTTTGACTCCAAGTCATACAATGTTTCCTATTTTTTTTTTCATTTCACTTCATGTATTAATGTCTCCCTGACTCACTTGTGTTTCTTGATGTCCGTGATGCCGCCCTTCTGATACCCCAGTCTCTCGGCGGGGTTATCTCTGCAGAGTCGTCGCATCAGGGAGATGGCGTTCTTGCTGATGTAATTGGGGAATCCCAGGGCGTCAATTCCTTTCAGGATGATTTTGTAAGTCTTCATGGGATCGAAGGCACAGAATGGAGGCCTGCAAAGGAGAGGTCTTGATAAGAAACTAGAGGATATATAAATATAAGTAGATAGCACAGACAGGAGGAGGTCAGTTTTTTTTTAGATCCTTGTAATTACTGATGAATCATGTAATATAGTGAATAATTTAACATCATTCTTCTTTTGGAAAAAAATGGAGAGATTTAATAGAGAAGAGAATGATTACAAAAATACGTTGTACAGATTTTCAAAATAGAAGGGGAGAATTGTTTACTTTTATATTTAAATAATTGCGTAGTAAAATGCTATTTCATAATAATAAAAAGTTGGATTAAACTTTGTACATTTTTTCAAAAAAAAATTACTAATTATAATGTATTTTGACATCATTACTGTACGAAGAGCCTCATAAGTTGCTATATTGTTAGATTCTGCATGAATTAATTGACCTTTAGCTCAATTATTACCTCAATTAAATCCTTATACCATTTTCTATATTTTAATGTCAAATAGATTTTTAACTTTTTATATTAAAATGAATTAAATTGTGCATTTATTGAGTGCTTCTAAATTGTTTGCAACGTTGATAAAAAGACTAACTTATGTATTCAATTTGAAACATCTTTCAGTTCGAAAAAAACACAACATATTCTTATAGCTGGATTTCAAAAGAACATAATTTGAATTTCTAAGTACATTTATCATTTACGCCTACGTAGCCCCCTTCGGTGGAGGGGGCGATTCTCGCAAAAATCATTTTTTAGCAGATCTCTAATCAACAAAAGGAGCATGCTTGCCAAATTACAAGTCTGTAAGCTTAAAAATTAAAAAAATGGTAGCTTTTTGTATATGCAACGCCTCCCTAATCTCAGTGACAATCCTCCCAGGGAGTCGATTTTCCCGAAACCCGTTCCTAGTGGATCTAAACTAAACAAAAGAAATACGTTTGCCGAATCTCAAATTTATGGATTTAATTGTTCCGAAGATCTCGCGATGATTGAGTTCCTTTTTTACTATATATAGCTAAAGATATATGCATATGTGAGTGTTCGCAAGTGTAACTAAAACAAACATAGCATAGTTTTTATTTCTAATTGTCCTCAATAAGTTATAGCTCATTTAATTTTTTCTGGTAGATTCATGTAAAAAAATTTAAATATATATCATCATTTAATTTAATTGGTTTCATTCTATCAAAATATATCGTTTTATATATGCAGTCTTTACTTTTAAATAATAGTATTTTTTACTTACGTTCCTGTTAGAAGCTCGTACATCATGATGCCAATGGCCCAAAAGTCTACCGCTTTGTCATGACCTCTGTTTAAGATGATTTCAGGAGCTACGTACTCGGGAGTGCCGCAGAATGTCCACGTTTTGCGACCACTGGGCAAAACCTTAGCAAAACCGAAATCCACCTGGGAAGAAAATAACAATATCATTTAAAAATTCTGAATAGTTTCTCAGACAAAATTTATTAGAAAATTATTTACAGCCATCTTAAAATAGAGCAGAACGTGATAATTTAGAAGTGAATTTTCAAATATAAAATTTTTGCTAATGTTTTACAGTTCGTTATGAATGTAAAATGGATATCTAGAATATGAATAAATATATTTTATTTAATTCATTGTAAGCTTTAAAATAAACTATTAGCTTCCTGTTTTCAAAGAAGTGTGTTGGTAACACATTTATAAATTACACATTTCAAATATAACTAGTGTTATGCCAAGCACATTTTCTTGCAATCTTTGTTTCTTATAGTTTTGATTGACTGTTGTCAATGCAATATCAAGCTACATATTGTTAATCTATATGTCTATCTTGACACATATCAAAAAGTTAAAAACAGAGACGAAGCTTTTACGAAAGAACTACGTTGATTTTAAAATATTGCTTTACCGATTTCTCTGCTAAAATGTATCATTATTAAATTAAAATGAGATAAAATATGAATTATACAAATTTACTGCATTATTACGAAGTATTTTTCCAACGATAAATATCACACTTAATAATTTGAAAACTATAGTGCTTAAAACTACAAGGAGTTTATATTTCATTGATTCTAAAACATTTCTAGAATAAATTTTATTTTGTAAGACATTTAAATGCCATTCAATTGTTTTGGCTGTGATCCACCGCTTAACTATTTATTGCTCAAACCAGAACTCACCAGCTTTCACGTTTGAGAATGCGCCAAAACATTGGCGACTTTTGTCATTTTTTCTTCCTCCTGATTTAATCCATACGAATCTATCAACTAAAAATTTCTCCCTGAAATTCTTTCATATGTCTTACGTAGGGATTATTCAAATTAGAATATAAAAAGGACACCAAAAAAGGTACTAAAATATGCGCAACTCATTTGCAGAAAAATAAGGGCTGTAAAAAACATTCATAATGATTTTCCCGCATTGGAAAAAATCTTATTCATCTCTAATGGGACAGTGCATTAGTATTTAACCTTTGCAGACCTAGTACATTCCCCAGGAGCTAGTATCACTTTTTAGTGCGGAATCATACAGGCGATACTATTTACCGCAAGTAATTTTGACACCAGTTTCCTCCCCATAAGGCGATGCGAAACCGTACGTATGATTTTAATTTGGCCGAGAGCACCAATGCCAAATAGGTACTCAAGGGATTTTTTTCATGCCGTATAATTATACGACCTAGCCGCTGTCTATTTTCTGCATCATGAAAAGCCCCCGACTTGGGCCGGGTCGAACCTGCAACCTTAGGTGCAGCAGTCAAGCGACAAACCAAACACGCCACCCAGCCGCAGATGGAAGAAATGGATATCAACGTATGAAAGAGAACTAAATTAGAATGTTTACAGGTTATTTGATTCTTGAGATGAGGCCATTTTTGTTGTCGTTAATCTTTCAGGGTCTGGCGAAGTCAGACAAGATCCATTACACCAGGGGTACTCAACCTTTTTTTTCTGTTGGGCCGCATACATATATCTGCCATTTCACGCGGGCCACTACATGAGATTAAACGGGGGGGTAGAAATGCTTTAAGACCAAGGCAACACAGAAAATTTAAAATGTGGAAATTGATCAAAATATTATAACTTCTGCTTTGTTTTTCTTAGTTATTATTTTTTCATATTTTTTTTTTATTTTTGTCACTAGCACTAAATTAAAAGAATTCAAGAACACTCCTTCACAATTTTTGCATCAGTAAACGGTTTTTTTATATGATTACTAATTATAAATAAAACTTCATAGGATGTCTTTGTTACAACTGTGACATTACCACTGACGAAACACTTTGTTGCTGTTCTAATGAATATTCAATGAAGCCTATTTATCACCTCTCGAAAGAGGAAAAATGTCATTAAATAATTCCTGTCTGTCGGTATTTTTTAAATACAGCAGTTTCGTGGCAAATGAACCAAGTATTGATGCATGTTTGTTTTTCATTACAAAACAGTCAACCTCCAAATCATTCGAATATTTTTCGCTTGCAAGTTATGAAAGATTGTTCAAAATTAGTTCCACCCATAAAATAGTCCGCTAATCCACTATTTTCTGTTATCACTAACCAAAAATAGAAAAACAATATAAATTCGCAGCCGTCCGACATCGACAGCAAAAAAATAAAATTGATATATTTGATTTCTTGTCAAAGAATTTCCACCAATTTTTTTTCACTGGCTTAAATAAAAGAACTTCTCCGAGCAATGGATCATGACCGGGCCACTTAAAAAGAGTCGGTGGGCCGCACGTTGAGTATCGCTGCATTAGACTGTTGACTTCTATAAAGACGAGCACAAGAAAGAGATCCGTATAGATATCATTACTAGAGAGATCCATATGACTTCTTATGAGCTCAGGTGATGCATGATGATCTTGATACTTCGTACATTTGACTAAAATCTTGTTCTATGAATACGAGCGGTACTTCACGTGACCACTAGCAAGGCATGAGAATGTAGTTTGGGAGCCTCTGTGTCACACTAGAGGTCCATACCTTGTCCATTACGCACATACCAATGATAGCGGGAGATCCCCTCCACTCCACCAAATTTTGAAGTTTTTTCAGCAAGTATAATTTATAAAAGAGCTCGTTGATGCCATTTTTTTTAGTAGAAATAGTTTAAATATATTTAATACTTCCATCATTTTCTCATTTTAACCATTTGTCTACCGCATTATGATTTACTGCAGTTTTTTTCATGCAATATCTTTTTTTTGGATCACTACATTGAAAATTAAGGTATCCGAATACGTTCGGAACCGTGATTTTACAAAAGTGCATAAATGGATAATTTTCATGATATTTAGAATATATGCATACAATTGTTTTAAGGACATTTTAACAAAAAAAATTTATTTAAATATATTTTGGCAAAAAAGTAACTTAGAGTAATATTTTTTCCTTTTTGTGAAAAATGCTTCTATTATAATAATATTTTCCCTGTATATAGGTCAGACCTCTGTACAGAGGCTCAACTAGAACTTTTGAAATATATAACTTAGAAGTGGGTTTATTCATATTTTACGACAACAGAGGGGAGCAATTTTAAGAAAAAAAACGCCGATAATTATTTCAATGGGTGGTAACTCTGAAAATAATGTGAATTTTTCAAAAATTCTAGTTGAGCCTCTGTAGAGATGTCTGAGCTATATGCAGGCAAAATATTATTATAAAGAACCATTTTTCACAAAAGGAGAACATTTGGAAAAAAGATTATTCTAAGTTAATTTTTTGCCAAAATATTATATTTAAATAAATTTTTTTTGTCAAAATGTCCTTAAAACAGTTTTATGCATATATTCTAATCTGAGTGGCACTAAATATCATGAAAATTATCCATTTATGCGCTTTTTAAAATCACGGTTCCGAACGTAGTCGGATACCTTAAGGGATATACATAAGCAAAACACTCCGCTTTGGGAAATTTAATCCGTTAGAGCTAATTAATTAATTAAAGATTTTCCACTGTAAAATTCATTATATGCACTGTTCACTTAAAATAAAGAGTCAAATCGTTTTCTAAGGTCATCATTAACATACAGAAAAAATAAGCCACTTAAATTTTGACATTAACTATTTTTTCGGGATAAAAAAGATAATCTTTGCAATCCGCTGAAAAACACCGTCAGCTGAAAACAGAATTTCTTCTATTCTCCTTTCCCGTTAAAATACTCATAATAGAACCCCTGCTGTCGTGTATCTTAGAAGAGTGGAATTCAAAGAATATTCCTGCTGAGTATTGTCAGAATATTCGTAAAATTGGTTATTCTATGTTATATTAAAGTGAGTGGTACTTATAAGTATCATCAGTAGAGACAAAGGTTAAAGACTATTCTGGGGGTTTTAAAACCCAGAATGCGTTGAAATATTATATTATTTCTTTTCATCGTGTTTGGTTAAAAGAATTAAAAGTGTCGAAGTTGATTTTTTTCCCATTAACAACTTAACCAGTTTGCCCGTACAC
Organism: Trichonephila clavipes; assembly: GCA_019973935.1. Taxonomy (NCBI): domain Eukaryota; kingdom Metazoa; phylum Arthropoda; class Arachnida; order Araneae; family Nephilidae; genus Trichonephila; species Trichonephila clavipes. The sequence goes on along the minus strand of BMAU01019369.1, from coordinate 202,404 downwards.
CGTACAGGCTACCGTTAGCTGGCCACAACCAGTTTTCCCTTACTCTGTACGGTCACTGATATTTTCTTCTTTCTATCTAATTTGCATATATTTTTAATTCTCATAGTGAAATTATTAGTGCTATAGTGTGTTTTTAAAAGACGCATTTTATCTACAGTACTGAAATACTTCTCATCTGGCCTTTTCTTTGTGGTGAAAGCGGTAATGAAGGCATGGAGGTTCTTGAATATATTTGCTAAAGAACACGGATCGGCAAGTCCACGTGCATTGTTGCTTGAAAAGGAACGTAAATAGAAAGATAAGCCAAAAAAGTCGATATAATTTCTGTCCCCATTGTAATGTAAGACTTTGTATCACACCATGTTTCAAATTGTGTGTACATGTATATATATGCCCCCAAAATCCTCAACCATTTGAAAAAGAAGTATGAACATGAAAGTTTTTGTAAGTATGAGAGAAATTCTTTTAAGATATATGAAACATTCTTCACACACACATAGCATGCAGAGTGTACTTATAAAAAACAAACAATTAGGAGGTCCCACAATTATAAAATAAAAAATAGAGTGCAAAATGTAAAATTGAAAATTAAAATTAAATCTTTCCACTTTTACATTTGGTTAAGCATTGTGCTTAATTATATACAATAAAAAAATGTGCTTTTTTTTTTGGAATATCTTGATAGAAAAATTGATTGCTTAAAGGGATAAACTGCAATAAATTTTCAGAAAATTTTAATGACTGTCCTGTTTTTTTTTCCAAATGGTATCAATACCTTTGCGTATCATCAGTTGAGAAAATTACAAGAAAACATTGATTGATGCAGATTTTCATTCTTGAACAGGAACTTACCAGTTTGACGTAGCCTTGAGCATCTAGTAAGAGATTCTCAGGTTTTAAGTCTCTGTAAATAATATTTCGTTTGTGCAGGTACTCAAGAGCTTCGGTTACACATGCTGTAATGAAGCGTGTCGTGCAGTCGTCGAAATTGCCTCTGGAAATAGAAAATTCAGAAATGTAGAACAAATGAATCGAAATTTAATGGAATAATTAATTTCGTTAAAAATTCTCCGCATTTCTGTAGTTTCGAAAAACAAGCCATAAATTAAAAATTTAAGTTCTAAGCAATATTTCAATAATATTTCTGAATTTGAGTTTAATTTGTTACAGAAACCTATTCAAATTCCAAATTATTCAACTTCTGCACAATTTTCCCTTTTTGAAATAATGATGCAGTGAAACACTAATACGTTTTTGAACCCACGAACATAGTTTTTCAAAATGATTTAAAAGTATAATATTAACGAATAATTCCAATATTTAATTTAAAAAATGTAAATTAAAATTTAAAAAAAAATGAAATCTAGCGTTTACTTTAAATAGAAATGTGATGACGCTCATATACGTTAGCAGACGAGAGTAATTATTGCATTAAAGGCGGTTCACCCCCATAGCAACATAATATAGCTACATTTTTAGTACCTATATTATACATATTTTATACCCAAAAATTAGTAGCGGAAATCTCACGACATGATTTAGGTTGGTTTCACACAAGTCGACTTTGTGTCAATCAACTCATTCCTGTCACCATTCCTATGATATGAAAAAAGGAGAGAATTTCTTTCACACGCGAACACAAAATTGACTGGAAAGGGAATATGGTAGGGAAAAAGGGAGTGCCAGACTCATCGGTACAATAATTGAATACGAAGAAGCATCGAAAAAATTTCTCTATTTCGAATACACAAGTAATCCAGTGCGAAGAGCATAATTTCCACAATATCCTTTTTGTTGAGTTAACTAGAGGGGGCCGTGGCATAACGTAGAAGTAGCCCCTGCAAAGTCAGTTTTGCCTCGAATATTTTATAAATTGGTTAAGGTCAGTCAGGTTTCGGGCCCCTAGATTCATGGGCCTCTTGCGATGCGGAGTTGTACGTTACGCCACTGAGAGGGGAAGAAAACGTGGGTTTTCGAAAACTTCACAGCAAATAGTGTCAGTTGACCATGTGAGGAGGGATTCTGGAGAATTCTATTCAAAACTAGCTCACGACTGTCTGTTTCTTCTATTATGTGCGGCACAATTTGACTCACGGGAAAGGGCCCGTACGACAGTCCTCGAGAAAGCATATGGTTGGTCCGATTCTTTTGTAAACAAGATGTGATGTTTGGAAAAATTAACGATACCGTGAGAGCTAGGAAATTAAATAATTTATTTATTTACGTCACAGATATTAATTACAGTATTTACATTAAATAGAAGGTTTTTATACTATTGATTATTTCAATACTACAGAATGTTATTTGTAAAGGAAGGGGGTTGACACAACCGATCTTTTCGCTGTTTCCAACGGGCAGTCCTTTTCACTATCGGTGTGGGTAGTTTCTGACATCTCGAATTACACTCGGAGTTCCGGCTTATACGTGTGCCAGCCGTACGTCCTCGTCATTTGACATAGAATCAAAATTACCAGATCCGTTACCAATATCCTTTTTGCATTTTTCTAGTGCGATATTAACAAAAATCAAATTAAATCAAAATCGGTGTGGAAGTGCCTGCTGAAATGTATGTTTTTCTCTTATTTTGTTCCTTTAAATTTTTCATTAAAATATGCCTCCTCGCGCAACGACGGTCACTGCTTCTTCAGACAGAATAAAAAATCTTGAAATTCCTGTGATGAAAGAATTTTTTTTTCTTTAAGGCACAATGTCTCAAAACCGAATTTTTTATTAAATTGAAGCTTTGCATTTTCACATTACACCTAGTGGATAAAAATATTTTACAGTCTCAAACAGTACTTACTTGTCCCTAAGAATACTCCACACTTCACCTCCAAGACATGCTTCCATTAACATGAAAACGTATTTGTCATCTCTAAATGTTTTGTACATTCTGTAAAAAATACAGATATTTACAAAACAGGTGAATTTTTAAGTATATTTTTAGAAAACTGTAATGCAATTTTTAAACCAATTCAAATGCAATGATATACGTGTTCAGAAAAAGATGTTATGTTGCCATTTTTTTCTTTTTAATATCGTTTATTATAACAATAAGAAGGTTAGAACAAGATATTTTATAATGAAAGAAATTAAACTGCTACATTTATATTTCGACACGCATGGAGAAATTAATGGATTGTATTAATATTCTTGACAAAATGCTTTAAGTATAACAAAAATTAAACAAATAAGTGTCTACTCTTAAATTAAATAAATGATAATCATATAAAAATGACTTTCAAAATGCTGCAAAAAAAGAACCAATGTTCAGAAATACTTCAAATTTTAACTAAATACCCTTGAGGAAGAGGGAAATTGCATAGCATAAGAAAAAATAGTTTTAAAGTGTATTAAAATAGATGTCGCCGAACTGATAGAATTGGTGGAAGCGATTTTTCCTACCCAATGTTCTGCTGTTGTTACTTATGCCACCTGATCGAAAGTAACTTCAGATGAAGGCCTACGAATCCAACGTTGTACGACAGGCGTGTCAAACTCGTATGATATTACATGCCACAAATTCTATTTTACCTTAAGTTGAGAGCCGCGTGTTTTTATAAATTTCAAAAATAAATAAATAAATATATTCGAAATAAATGTACGCATTTTGTTTAATAATAGCAAAGAAAAAAATGAGAAGAGTATAGTTAAAAAAGCTCAGCGAATTCTATCCATCCTATTATTATATTTGTATCGGTTTGTTTTTTATTGTGTGCTGACAGCCGGCTGGGTGGCATGGTTGGTTTGTCGCTGGCCTTCTGTACCCAAGTTACAGATTCGACCCCGGCTCAAGCCGGTGGATTTTCATGATGCAGAAAATCGACAGCGGTCATGTCGTAAAAGATCCCCAGAACGTCTGTTTGGCTTCGGTGCTCTCGGCTAAATTAAATACTAGAACAGGTTCGCATCGTCAACGCTCAGATGCCTCACTCTAGGGAGGAGACTGGGTGTAAAAATTACCTGCGGTGATTGGTATTCTACCTATATGGTGCCATACTAAAAAAAGATACCAGCTTCCGGGGGATGTACTAGGTCTGCAATGGTAAAACAAAAAACACAGCCCTTTAGAAATTTTTAAAAAAATTGTGTGCCGAGACATATTGGCTGGGCAGTAAATTGTACGTTGCGAGCCGCGAGTTTGACACCCATGTATACCTTGACTTAGTTTGACACCCATGTATACCTTGACTTAGTTTGACACCCATGTATACCTTGACTTAGTTTGACACCCATGTATACCTTAACTTAGTTTGACACCCATGTATACCTTGACTTAGTTTGACACCCATGTATACTTTGCAGTGGTAGATGAGCTTTTCACTGACAGTGCTAAAACTGCTGAAAGATTTGGAAATCGTTTTTTTCTATCAAAAAACCGAAGTTGTTTAATGTGCAACTCATGCCAAAGCCTTCATGATTCGATTCAAAATGTCACCTGTAGTCAAATCCCTTTCGTTATACCGCTTAGTTCAATCTCTTGATACACTTTGAAACTTTTTTTTTCTTGCGCCATACCGTTTTTCCTCTTTTCAAGTATATTCAGTTCAAATTTGAAGTCATTCTGAGCATTGGTTCTTTTTCTTACAGCATTTTGGAAGGGAAACTTTAATTATAATTTCCTGTATAGCAAACAAAATACATAAAAAGGTACAGCAAGTTTGAATATGACTTTGAATATGACAATTAAAGAAATTTAATATTATTTATCAAGGGATAAACGTAAAAATTAAACCTATTCTATACAATTGTTAAGGGGATATTATTCTTCAAAATGCCAAAATCTGTAATTTTATATAAGTTTTTATGAAATTTAATATTGAAATTGTTTTTTATTAAAAATACATTAATAGTGTTTACTTGTGTGTTTTTAGTACATTTTATAGTTATAGGTTTTCAGTATATGCTACACAGTTCTTATATATACAATATATCTTTAAAAAAAATTAATCATTTATTTAGTTTTTTAAAAAAAACTGTACCACTTTTTTTCAGTAGTATTTAAAATTTCCTACATGTTACTTAAAATTCTAAATAGCGTTTTCATAAAATTTTGGTACATTTTTAGATCTAAAATAAATAATTCGACGAATGAATAGTAAAATATTTTGATTAGAATCGTTAAGAAGGAAGGGAGTAATAGAGACATTTAGCAATATTCTACACTTAAAAAACATTCTAAATGCTTTCTGAGCTCTAAATTCTGAATGAATCATCAAATATTCTGTGTGTCATACAATTAATAAATATCACTAAAAAGAGTTTCTTTTTAAGTAAAATTTTTTTGTAAATAAATATTAAGTAAGATTTTTAATTAAAAAGTATAAATAAATTTTAAAAACACTCTTCATTTTGAGAAAGCTAAATATTACAGCAATAAAAAAATTTTGAGAAGCATCAAATTCATTTTCTTAAAAAAAACTACCTCGTTGAAAAATTATTCTTATATTAATAGCATTCATAGATAAAGAAAAAAAGTCAATATAGTTGGACCTCCATTTATGAATCTTTATTTTGCGAATATCTCTATTTTAAGAACTTTTCCGGGAATCACACAAACACGTAAAGTATATAGAAAAGGAATATCTATTTAACGAATTTTCTACATAGGGAGCTCTTTTTCGGATTTTAGAGACTTTGTTAAATAGATATCCGACTGTACTTATACAGTTATTTTTTTCTGCTATAAACGCCTTTTTTTGCTTTGTTTCATGTTAGGCGAGGGAGTTTAAATCTATTACATACAATAACAGTAAATAAGACTAGATTTCTATTTGTATGATTGTTAATAAGACTTTATACAACTAATAAAGTAATTCTGGCTAGCTTATATTACTTTATTACAACTAAATCAATCTAAATATATGTGTGTATGGTGTTCTCTTGAAAATTAAAATTACACGATTCTTTTCTGATAGCTGAGCTTAACAAGGGAGGCTTAGAAATAACTAGTAGATTCGAAGCGAGCCAAAAAGCGAGCGATTATTATAGTCTATTTATACCTGCAGATGAAGGGGTGTTTACATGACATCATGATGGCACGCTCACTAAGAGCGTGTTGTTGTTGTTGCGTTTCCACAATGTGAACCTTTTTCAAAATCTTGAGAGCAAACGTCTTTTGTTTGTCATAGATGTACTGAACCTAAGCAAATACGTGAAAAAGGCATAGGTTATAATTTAGAGAACAACAAAAAACTAGAGAAGATAATTTATAATGTACTAGCCGTTACCCATCCGCTTCACTGGATATTTCACGATGTTGTATATATGTATACTGTTTACATATATTTTAATTATTGATATCTAGCATTAAGAATTCGATTGTATTGAAAAATATATTTATAGCTGTTACACTCTCGCCCATTAATATAAAAAGAACATAAATTATAATATCTAATTTCTATTTATATCTAAAATAGAAGTAGAAAGATTTTTTTCGCTCACTTAACCTAATAATCAAGTGGATTTCCACCAAAGTAACTTTCAGTGGATCTCTACTCCATAAAATAAACATGCGTGCTAAATTTCAAGTCTAAATCTAACAGAGCAAAAACGGAATTTTTATCATCAATACCTCGTTGACAGCATTCTTAGCAGATTCCAATTCAACAAAAGAAGCATGCAAACCAAATTTCATTATTATAGTCTTAGCAGTTTAAAAACGGGAATTTTGTCTATCGATACGCCCCAATAACTCTCCCCGCTTCCCCCTGGAGTTGATTTCCGTAAAATCCATTCTTAGTGGAACTCTATTCAACTAAAGAAAAGTGCTCAACAAATTTCAAGTAAATGAGTTAAATTCAAAAACAGAAATTTTTCTATAACACGCCTTAATCCCTTGCAACACCAATCCTTTGGGGCTCCGTTTTCGCAAAAATCTTTGTAAAAGGAACTTTATTCCATGAACGGAACATACCTTCTAATTTTCAAGCAGGTGGTTCTGTTAGTTGAAAAGCGGAAATATTTATCTATTACGCCCCTTAATCCCCCTCAGTGACCCTTGGGGATCAATTTCCCCAAAACTATTTTGTAGCGGATCTCTACACCAGGAAAGGAATTCGCTTATATACTAAATTTTAAGACTGTACGTCTAATAGTTTAAAAATAAAATAATTATCTATAACGCCCCTTAAGCCCCTGCAACGCCACTTAAGAAACGATTTTCACAAAACCCATCTTATAGCGGATCTCTACTTAATGAATGGAATCAGGTTACTAAATTTCGATATTCTACGTCTAACAGTTTAAAAAAGGAGTTAATTGCCTATAACGCCACTTAATTCGCTACACCGCCACTTGGGAGTGCATTTTTACAAAACCCATTTTGCAGCATATCTGTACCCTATGAAAGGAATCCGCTTATATACCAAATTTCAAGACTGTACGTCTAATAGTTTAAAAATGGAAATAATTATCTATAACGCCCCTTAAGCGCCCTCAACGCCCCTTGGAGATCTATTTTTGTAAAAATCATTATGTAGGGAATCTCTTCTTTCTGAAAGAAATCTGTGTACCAAGTTTCACGACTGTACACCTAATAGTTTAGTAATGGAAATAATTATCTATAACGCCCCTTAAATCCCCCCTAACGCCCCTTGGGGTTCGAACTTTGCAAAATACGTTCTTAGCTGACGTCAACTCCATGAAGGGAACCTACCTACCAAATTTTAAGTCTGTAGGTTTAATAGTTCCGGAGATACCGTGATTAGTCAGTGAGTCAATGAGTGAGTGAGTCGCTTTTCTCCTTTATATATATAGATTTAAACATTGAATAAAGTAAGATAATCTTTTTTTATTAAATAACACATTTTTGCAACATTGCACGCTTTTCTCAATAATTAGACATTTTACATTTCCATCTATAAAATCAAACACATTACACTACTCTCTACATTTTTTACCCCGCGTTCCAAGGCAACATTTCGAAAGGAGCAAATTGTTCCTGGTTTTTTTTTTTAACTTTTGAAATAAATTAATACTAAATAGTTTTATAATTATATTTATGGCCAAATTATTTAGTTAATTTCTATTTAAAAATATTTTAATAATACTCTTGTATTTAATAATTTTGCAATTACATATTCATAAATTCTTCACAAAAAGAAAATGATGAATCCAAACAGCTTGCTTAACCTCACATTACTATCCTCAGTCAGAAACGAAGTATTTATGCTTCTATCTATTCGATACCCTTTTTCAACTCCTACTATTATAGTACACAATCTTCCTATATATATAAAGGGTGTTTTTTTAGAGGTATAGAACTTTAAATTGCAATAAAACAACGATGTATTATTCGATTGACATGAATTTTTTTTATTCGAAAGATAATCTTGTGGCATTACATTTTAAATATGATCAAGCAAGGCGTAGATTCGTCGAATGGGTCCAAAACGAGATTGCCGTTGTTCCCGATTTTAATAAGCGAATTTTGTTTAGCGATGAAGCGCACTTCTGGTTGAATGGCTACGTCAACAAACAAAACTGCCGCATTTGGAGTGAAGCTAATCCACAAGTGTATGTCGAAACACCGTTACATCCAGAAAAACTGACTGTTTGGTGTGCTTTATGGGCTAGTGGAATCCTTCTTCAAAACCGATGAAAGCCACAACGTTACAGTCAATGGTGATCGGTATAGAGCCATGATTACTAACTTTTTTATTCCTGAATTGAACAATCATGATGTCCAGGAGCTGTGGTTCCAACAAGACGGCGCAACATGTCACACAGCTCGTGCCACAATCGATTTATTGAAAGACACGTTTGGTGACCGCCTAATTTCACGTTTTGGACCTGTGAATGGGCCTCCAAGATCTTGTGATTTAACACCGCTAGACTATTTTCTGTGGGGCTATGTAAAGTCATTGGTCTATGCGGATAAGCCACAAACGCTTGACCATTTGGAAGACAACATTCGCCGTGTTATTGCCGATATACGGCCACAAATGTTGGAAAAAGTCATCGAAAATTGGACGTCCAGATTGGACTACATCCGAGTCAGCCATGGCAGTCATATGCCAGAAAATGTAATGCCACAAGATTATCTTTCGAATAAAAAAAAATTCATGTCAATCGAATAATACATCGTTGTTTTATTGCAATTTAAAGTTCTATACCTCTAAAAAAATACCCTTTATATATATCTTGTTCAAATTTTCAATCGTTAATAAAATACTTTCTACTCATCCATTCAAATTCAGATACATTCTTTTAAGCTTATAGTGGATGACACTTGATTTTAATACAGTTTTTTCAAATATTAATACAATAATTAAATTAAAAAATGAATAAATCGTAACAAACAAAAATAATAATCAAACATAGTATATAGAAAGGAAAATTGCAAGGAAAATCGCCACTAAATATTGTGATTCTGTCATATGCATATACATGTTTATATTAATCGTAATTATTTAATAAAATGTAACCAAAATAAAATTTTTCTTTATTGACTTAAGTAGGAATTGACTTTAAATTTTTTTCTTACTTGTTTATCTCTTGTTTTTTGTGGAAAATTCTAGAAAGAAAAAATTAAAATTCTTGATGTAGAATTTTTGAGCAGTTGCATTCTGCTTTATTTTTACTGAAACACGCAATTAAATGTTAGCAATTTATTTCCCTACCCTTCATCGTCCAAATTTCACTACATTCTAACACATCATTCCGTCCTCATTAGTTCTTGCTCATGAGAGAGAGAGAGAAGTTTATTAAATCCTCGTCCTTTTTTTACACAATAAATATGTTCCTCGAAAATCCATGCAAAAAACCTTACAAAAACATAAGATCTGTAAAGTAAAGAGAGGGGTGGTAAAGGGGGCAGTTATTAGAAACTCTTGCATATTTACCTCAAGAAAAGATTCAAATTTTAAACTAAAAATAATAGAAATAGTATGAGAGAGAGAGAGAATTAATTATTCGTCACTTCTGGATAATAATACGCGTTTGTTTATAGAGAGATTGAAAAGAAATCGCTTTCCACTAGAAAAATCTACCACATCCTCCATTCTTAAGTTCAGAAGACGTTAGTCCGGTAATGTATGACGTTTGGAGAAGATGTACTGTTTCCTTTTCAGAGGTATTTTGACGTATATATTTTTTTAAATTCGAAATTCCGTTACTTATTTTGCTCTTTTGTGGTTTTGAAAGTTATTTATATAATTCTTGGTAACCACAGTGGAATAGATGTTTAGGTATCGGAAACTTAAGATGCATCTACACTTAAATTAATACTTAAAATATTTTTTTCAAACCTCCACCAACTTTAAAAATTAAACTAGAATTTGTTTGATGAATTTCGTCTACATCCTTAAGAGGAAGAGTCATGAATTCCAAAATCAAATTATGGTGAATAAAATGAGTATACGATCTTCGGGATCGCGTGCGCGTGCATTGCAGACAGTGGCGTAACGGAGAATATTAGGGCTCCCCAGCACAGTCAGGTTTTGGGCCCCAAGCCAGATCTTACAAACGACTGCAAAATCGTAACATAACATAGGCTTTGGGTCCCCTAGATTCCTGTCCCCCCCACGTCGTGGGGGTATTCGTTACGCCACTTATTGTAGAGCTACGTAAAAATGAATTGGGTGTAAATTCGTGCTCTTATATATATATATACTAGTGGTATTGGGTACGAAGGCTCGGAAGTACATGAAATAAAATTTTATTTTGGGGATATTTACAGCAACTCTCCATCAATTAAAACCCTTTCTTACAACGTGTATAACAATAAGTAAATGAAATGCTTAAAATTAACTTAAATTATGTGTTACACAAGATTGAATTGTTTCACATTGTAAGCAAAAATTTAGACAGAGAGACTGAGAAGACTGTGTGACAGACAAACAGTTTTTTTTCTCATGCCTAGACGTCACTTTTATAAAATTCGGTTATTACTATACATTTCTAGTATATAATAACGGTTTCTAACTGAAAAAGTAGCCGTAAATATTCTCCCTTCTGAAATAAAATTTTATTTCGTGTATTTCCGAGCCTTCATAGTGAAACCACAATGCCTCTACACCCAACTCATTTTTCATAATAGTGAGAAACCGATTTTAGTGGAAAGAACGCCTAACTACGGATGCTCTGAAATACAATGAAATGCATTTAAAGCAAAAACGCCTAAGACGAAATATCAGTCGATACGAAATAATACAACGATCCTGACAAACAACTATGTATTTTAATGCATTTTTCTTTTAACACAAAACAAAAATCGCTTAACACGAAAAAAAATTTCCTTCTGGAAATAAACAAAATATGGAAAAAACCAGACGAGCTAGCGAAATTTAAAAGGGGTATGAAATGAAAGAGAGGTGGTTTTCCTAAGTTCGTAGAAAGGAGACTAGCTTGGATTTCAAATACTATTGATGGGAGGCCAGATTTGTTCCTGTTTTAGAATTCGCCCCTGAAACGGCTTGGAATTTTTATACGAGTCCCCCCCGCTGACCGGATGTGGTGAAATTCCTTTTGGTGGGGCGTGTCAAAAAAGTTCCCGCGTTAAAAAGTTCACTAAATCCATAAATTTTGAGTGGTGTAACACTGCACCGGCCTCGGGACCAATCAGAGAAATTATACTGGACAAGACAAAGAGTCCAGCTCTAGGATTTTTGGGTGACGAGGTGCTGAATAAAAAGGGCACGCACCCGAATTTAGAGAGAGAGAGCCGATCCCAGAATTGCAGAAGAACCATACTCCGAGATTCCGGGCGTCAACCATGTCCATCCCCCAGCACCCTCTCCCTCTCAAACTAAGTTTAATTATTTTTGATCTTCTTGTTGTAAAAGTAAATTTCTCTATGCGTGTGCTTAAAATAAATTTATCTTAAACGTTAAAAGTTCGTTCTGTTAAATTATTGATTTTTGTTTATTTTACTGTTAATTCATGGATTCTTGTTTATTTTAACTATGGTTATGATGCGACGTGAAATTAGGAAACTGGGTTCACAATTTAGAAATTGAAGAAGTTAAAATAGCGTCGCATCACTATCTGAATAGTCTGTTTCACGAACCAATTTTGTTTACCTAAGCTACTTTCACCCTCCAGTCCTTCAAACGGCGTACAAAAACATCCGAAATGAGGAACATCATGAAAAGAAGTATGTGCACTTATTTAGAAGCCCTTTCTCTCTCTATTGATAAAATGAATAATAAAATGTGTGAGAGTCTCACACCTTTCTCGCGGGCACCTAGATGTATGGGAGGTAGGGAAGAAACCCTCGACATGATTCAATTAATCTATTTGTCACACAAAGAACAGACACAATTTCAACTAATAGTAGTAAGAGAATATCTCAATGCTGACCACGAAAATGGAACAACGACGGTAAAACGTGAACAATTAGGACACTATCAAACTTGATCCTTACCTTAATAAAGGATCTAACCTATCATCCGAATCAATCTAATATCAATTCAATCACAGTGAACAATCGTCACTTTAAAACTTCCTCCTAATGAGTTATTAATCACAATAATTTAAATTTGATACCTCAGTAGCAATCTCACCTGATTCGAGTATAACTCCTCTCCTACTTTCTCCTCAAGCTAGAAAACTTCGACTATATATATGAGTTAATTTGAATATCACGATTTTCTTCTTCCGAAGGGTTGGTTGTGAATAACGCAAATTGATAGCCCAAAGATTTCCCAAGAGGTTTAATTGAAGAAACGCGTATAGAGATCCGTCACATTTGGACAACATCTAACAATTTGTGGACAATTTAATAGTAAAAATGAAATGCAGTGTAAAGTATCAGATTATTTCCTGAAAATTCCATGAATGTTTTCTTTTTATAAATAAAACTTCAGAAACTTTGTATTAAATTTCATTAAATTCTTGTGGATGTTTTTACTTCATTTATTTTTATTAAATGCACGCATATATACATATTTGTTTAAATAAAATGCACTCTAATAAACTTTTAAATTTAATTTTGTTAAATGCATGGGAGTGGGGTTTTTTTGGCGATATCCTTTATAAGGAATTTTTTTTAACACGAAAAAATATTTCAGTTCCCTCAGTTTCGTGCAAAACGATTTTCATTGTACTTGTTTTTAATAGCAAATTCGTTCTATAACAAATTTTGGCTCTTTCCGGTAACATAGGCATTTATTTCATACTGTATCTTTAAGTTTTAAAAACAAAGCAAGTCATATTTTACAATAACGAAAACATTTCTCAAAAGCAAATGTAAAAAATTTTAACCGCGTCACGTTTTCCAGTAGTACAGACTATAATTTTGAAATGCATTTTATGGACAAACAAATCGGTAATTCCCCACACCACATAAACTATTCGGGGAGTTTACAAGTGTTTCACAGATCCAAGGGATAAAAAAAAAGTACGATTAAAAATAGAAACATCATTAGGGGAAGAAATAGGAGGCAATGGTTTCTTGGCAGTCGCGAGCACTTAACGGGTTAAAGAACACTTAATGTGGATCCCTCGTGTTTTAAAACTGTTTATAAAAGGCAACAATGATTTGTTGTTGGATACAGTACATTGGTAAACATTTATGGAAACAAATAACAAGGATTTAACAACACCATTGTTAGGAGTGACGATTGGGAAGTGTTTTAAGTTCTTGCTGTGACGGGCTCACGCGTCTTTTCTTTAACATGTCCTTTGGGTTCTTTGGGCCAGAATTAATGGCAACTCTTTTCCAACCAAATCCAAGAACTGAAGTGTGAATGAAAGATGAAAATTAACAAGCTTTTAAATATAGGAACTTAGAGTAAACGAGATGGCAATTTGTCGCAGTTGACGGCAAGTAGAGAAATGTTAATATTGTTCGTGGTTTAAGTTTGGATAGCGTTACGTTGCGGTGATTAGAAGTTATAATTGATAAAGTTACAGAAAACCAAGGCGCATACCAGTGCACAATGTAAATACAAGACTACCTTAATGATATTTGTGATTGATTCTTCAGACTGCAACAAGGTAGGATTGGCTATTTAATATTAGAATCAGTGATTGTATTAGAATTGAGTTTAGTCGATTCAGTTATTGATAGTGGTCCGAGTTAGGTTAAGTCGTTAATATCTATACAGATTGTGTGTTGCGTATTTTGCCATCGTAGATTCTCTCACATTAATTATTATAATTTGATTTGTTAGAAGTTTAAGTTGAAAGTCTTAATAAAGATATATTAGGATTATATGTTTCCTTCTTGCTCTTTCGTTAATCCTACGCCTCTAGCTCACGCTGATACTCCGAGAGATGTTCTCCCAATGGAGGGGGATATCACATTGCTTTAAAGTGACCCATAAATGATAAAATTAAAAACTGATCCACAGAAATATATCTTACATACATAAGGTGAACCAAATGCCTTGCCCTGATTATAAATGTTTATTGTGCTCAAAATATTGTAATTAGATGCATGTTTGCTTGGATATATGGGATACCTGTAGTACGATCCAAAAATTTGGGGGCTGCGTCCGTTGCTGACGTAGAAAGTACCTAAACTTAAACCACTTGAAATGGATTTTGCAAACCTTCCGCTACCTCAGTGCTCCGCAACCTTTTTATCGCTGCGGACCGGTCAACGTTTGATAATTTTACCGCGGCCCGCTGAGGGTGGGACACGTTGATTGTTTATATTTTAGAATGTTTTCATTTAACAATTTTAATTTAGTTACATTTAAATATGCCTTCAGAATAAAATATAGTTACACCAAAAATGAATAAAAGTGATTTAACGTGGAATATAAAGTGATTTCCGTGGAAAGTTGCGCAAATCCGAGAGAAATGCACCACTTTAAATAAAATGGCAATAGTTTAATGTTTTTTAGGTGGCCTGGCACTATTTCATCCGCGGACCAAGTGGAATATAAAGTGATTTCCGTGGAAAGTTGCGCAAATCCGAGAGAAATGCACCACTTTAAATAAAATGGCAATAGTTTAATGTTTTTTAGGTGGCCTGGCACCATTTGATCCACGGACCAGTACTGGTCCGCGGACCTTAGGTTGCGGATCACTGTTCTACCTGACCAGGTTGGTTTAGCTTATGCCATATGACCAAACCACACGCACTCACAGCTGCTATCTTCCGAAACTAATTACCTTTTCTCCGCGATGCAAGAAATATGGCTTTACTTGAGCAGCATTGAACATTGAGTTGTGTCAGCGCGTAGGTAAAACACCAATGGATACTTTAGAAATGCTAAGTAAGGTGTATGGTGAATCTACCATGGCGAAATCCAAGGTTTACGAATGGCATCGGCGTGTTAAAGAGGCCTAGAATCCATCAGAAATATTGAACGTGTTGGACGACTTCGACTTCACGGAATGCGAAAAATGTTGAATTGGTGTCTGAATGTGTTCAAAAGATCGTCTTCAAACACTTGTACAAATCGCTAAGGCGACGCACTTCTCGAAGACGTCGTTTGAGGGAATCCATTCGTCGTAAAAGGCCACAGTTCTGGCAGAGTGACGATTGGCATCTTCTGAATTACAAAGCACCAGCACATCGATCCCAATTGGTGAAAGAGTTCTTCGCCGAAACTAGCACTAACGTTCTTCCACATCCTCCTTGTTCACCAGACTTAGCCCTGTGGGACTTTTACCTTTTACTGTCAATAGTAAAAAATTTACAGGGACGTCGTTTTGTATCTTTAGATGAGGTGAAAGCAACATCGCGGGATGCGTTATGAGAGGTTGGAAAAAATGGTTTCCAGCTGAATAAGTTATATGAAGGCTGGCAGAAATGTATCGTCACGTAAGTGAACTACTTTGAAGGTGGATGTGCTTCGGTGCTGCGATTTATTCAGAGTAAAGTTTTCTGCACCTTGTCCCCGAACTTTTGGATTACATATTGAGAGTACTATTAAGATTTTTTTAATAAGACCATTTACCTGAATAAATTTTAACGAGTGCACCCCCTTGGTAACTTGGAGTATTCCATTTCCCACTTGGTATTCTTCAACATGTCTTGCAACATCATTTCAACATGTCTTTATAATCATGCAACCTAAATCTTTCATAAAGAATTCTTTGTGATTGGATGCTTCTCATGATGATTTAGTAGGCCTCCGTTGAAACAATTGTCAAACGTGTTTAACAGTTGCTTCACTCACACTAGGTTTGCCATTTCTGGGAGGATCCTTAACGTTGCCCGTTTCTTTAAACATTTCATATTATTACTTTATTGATTCTGCACCAAGAGATTTGCTTCCATAACAATATCGAAATTTTTACGCTGAGAATTAATGAATGATTTCATATTGTGAAACCAAAACACACATTGGGTTTTCTTGAAATGACGCAATTTCGGAAAAAAATGATGTATTATTTACAGACGTTCCCTTGAGTTATTCTTGAAGGAGTATTCGCGTGATTTACTGCATAAAATGAACTACTAAAACTGACCTAACCAATGATACAAAAGAGTTACATTATTATATTAAATGGTTATTTTATAATGAATTTTTATAATCAAGAGAAGACTTTTGTTTCACCCGGTACATTAATTGCCTTCAAGAGATAAAATTGAATGCAAGCGAAAAAAGAAAGAGATATTTTGAAAAATCATTTTAATTTGATCCAACAAGAAATAAAATAAAGAGTGTTTTTTTTCCAGGTATAGAAGTTTAAGTTGGCATTACTTTCCAAGATGGCGACCGATTTAACAGCTGTCAAGTGATTTATTCTCAGTTTGGTTTGGCAATTCATCAAAACGATCATCAAGCAAGGCGTAGATTCGTCAAATGGGCCCAAAACGAGATTGCTGTTGTTCCCGATTTTCATAAGCGAATTTTGTTTAGCGATGAAGCGCACTTCTGGTTGAATGGCTACGTCAACAAACAAAACTGCCGCATTTGGAGTGAAGCTAATTCACAAGTGTATGTCGAAACACCGTTACATACAGAAAAACTGACTGTTTGGTGCGCTTTATGGGCTGGTGGAATCCTTCTTCAAAAACGAAGAAGGCCACAACGTTACAGTCAATGGTGATCGGTATAGAGCCATGATTACTAACTTTTTCATTCCTGAATTGAACAATCATGATATCCAGGAGCTGTGGTTCCAACAAGACGGCGCAACATGTCACACAGCTCGTGCCACAATCGATTTATTGAAAGACACGTTGGGTGACCGCCTAATTTCACGTTTTGGACCTGTGAATTGGCTTCCAAGATCTTGTGATTTAACACCGCTAGACTATTTTCTGTGGGGCTATGTAAAGTCATTGGTCTATGCGGATAAGCCACAAACGCTTGACCATTTGGAAGACAACATTCGCCGTGTTATTGCCGATATACGGCCACAAATGTTGAAAAAAGTCATCGAAATTGGACGTCCAGATTGGACTACATCCGAGCCAGCCGTGGCAGTCATATGCCAGAAATCATATTTAAAATGTAATGCCACAAGATTATCTTTCGAATAAAAAAAATTCATGTTAATCGAATAATACATCGTGGTTTTATTGCAATTTAAAGTTCTATACCTCTAAAAAAACACCCTTTAATATTAATTTTGCCTTAAATAACACAATATATTCATCTGTCAATTTTTATAATTAAAAATCCATCACAAATGATTTGATTCTTCTGATAAATATTTTGCTTCGCGTAACAAAAAATATTTGTTATCGGGTTTTAATCTTTTCTTTTAGCCTTATAAAAACGGTAAGCTACTATCAAGTTTTTCGTAAAAATGAAACAAAATGATGAGACGAATCTATACGCGTCCTCTCACTAATCCTCTTGGGGAATCTATGGGATAGCATTTCGCAGCCATCCCTCTCAAGAAGAAACCGTATATTCATATTAGTTCGACTATATAAAGTCAAAGTTTTGTAATTCTAGAGAAGGAGGTAGGAAGCAGCTATATTCGCTATGTAGGTGAGATTGAAGAAGGTTTACTTTCGCATGTGAAGATTAAGAGTGGTGTTTTGCCACTGTGTTGAAATAGTAGATTTGAGGTTAGTAATCAACGATAGATTAGGTTGAGTTAAATAAGTTAGTTGCTCATATTTGCTTAATAATCATTGCTTTCTCCGTGCTACTCATTTGACATTCACTTAGAGAATAGATTGTTGTTGGTTAGTGCAGTGCTTCTGAAACTTTCACTATTTGCGACCCAATATTCAATCATCATTTTCATCGCGACCCCTTTCCCTACAATAACAATGTATTGAACTCAATAATACTATACTTTGACACTAATGCTACAGTGGGTACGACTTCCTCACCGACGTATATAAATGCCTCGCTCAACCAAAGCATTAATTTTCTGGACGTATATATACGTCTTTCCGAAATACGATCTTTTCTGAGCAGTGCTATCCATAAAATTATTCCCAACGCTTTGGAATGCAATAAAAGGACCTTGAAAGCGTTTGCGAAAGATTTATTTACTTCAGAGGATTTGCTTATTTATTTCTCTCTTTTCTCCTCCCTCTCCCACTAAAAACACATCAAAATACGCTCGTCTACGTGGTAATCGGTGGCATTGGGGAGAGAATCACGTGACCTTTATAATCGGTAGTTAAGGAATTATAGTTATAAACCGTATAAATTATCAAGATATTTGCTAATTCAAGCCCATGGGGTAACTGATAATTATCAAGCTTGTTCTTAAGTTAGTATTGTTAAATTAATAATAAAATATACATTATACACAGTACTGATATATTTATAAGTGTATTATATCAGTGTAAATGTGTATTCTATATTTTATTATATCAGAAAGTATTTTGTTTGTTTACTTTCAGTAAATTGATAATTTTTAAATAACCTTTTGTTTTTTCAACTTTTCAATATGCTCGCGCAACCCTCGTAGAGTTATCACGCCCCCAAAGGGGGCACCCCACAGTTTGAGAAACGCTGGGTTATTGTGTTTGACTAAATAAATAATTGTGATTATGGAATTCTCTGGTTCTGCTTTCATTCCTCCCACACCGTTAGATAGGCAAGACGGTGAGAGAGAAACGTCGGGCGCAAGTTGATCACAATGCTACAAAAACATACTAAATGTTACATAATGAGATAAATGTTACAAAATCTTACCAGCTGCACTCTTCCAAATCCTCCAACTCCAAGAGTGGCCAACACATCGAGGTCGTCCAGCATAATATGTTTGAATTCTTCGTCAAGGGATAGTGATGGGGACGATAAGTTAGATATCCTTGAAAAATTAATTGTTTATTTTTTCTTCTGGGGTAATAAGCTAAGCGTATTTAATTATTTACTAAAAGCTTTTGAAATAGTTACGGACAAAGCAACATACATCACTCTACATAAAATATTGTGTGATCCTACGGTAAGAGTTAAATGTTCGCAAATGCCTAAAAATTGTACACATTTATTTTTTATTAATCTTTACTTTTACAAATTATTAATACGTGTTAAAGTCCAATCCTATTGAATAAAGCAATGGGTTCGATTCATAATGATCACGTGATAAAGTCAAACACGTATTCATTAAATTCAAAACCGACATTAAACTAATTCTACCAGTTGTTCTGTTTGTAAAACTCTTACTATTACGCATTCTTACTAATCCATAAGGAATTCATTGTCAGTAAGTTTTAACTCTAATCTCGCTCTAAAACCATACAATAAGTTATTTAACTCGAATAAGTGAATTCAAATTGTTAATATTGATATTTACTTTTCCGTTTATATCAATTAGCATTTAATTAATTGATTGAAAGTTTTATCAACGTTGCACTTCGAAATAACACAAGGGCTATTGGCAACGCACTTCGTAATTTTAAATCATGTTCGATAAACAAGGATGATACCTGAACAGACACTTTACTCTCCAAAAACTTCCGGGTCGTGGTATCCTTGTGGTATTGGCCCCATACCGTAGCCGATCTTTTTGAGTCATGAATTCGAGTCCCGATGCCTTCGAAGACCCTCTCCTTGTTGAGAGGTGGATGTACGTAAAATCTATCGTGGCTCAAATTCCTCACATTGGAGGACCATAGAAGTAAGGAGAGTAGGGTGTCGGCTCGGGTATCTTCGTCACTTGATTGCAGTTAAAAATTATGAGGTCCGTCCGTCCGACGTTAAGAAAGCACTCTCTCACTTCAAAGCTTCTGCATCATTCCAACTTGAGGACTTAGAGCCTCAACAGCCCATCTTCTTTGCAGGTCTTAATAGTACCAGGAGTCGAGCCCTCAATTCGACAGAAACGTACACACACTGGACAATGAATTAAAAACCCAAGATCAATATTTTTTTGGATCACCCTTTGCACTGATAACTGCTTTGATCTGTATGGGCATTCAGTCTATGGAGTGCATTTACGCGAGAGAATACCGTGTATTGACTATACAGCTTTTTAGATTTTATAAATCAGATGGAAGTAGAGAAGGCTGTCGGATCCGTCTTTCCATCATATCCCCTACCCTTTCTAAAGGGTTAAGATCCGTACTGTACGGTGGCCTGGAAGTCAGACTGATATTTAGAGAAACAATTTTGAACACTTCTGGTACGATGTATAGCTGTATTTTCGTCCATGAAGTATCCATCGCCATCAGGGTAAGAATGCAACACTGCAGGGTGCACTGGATCTGCCAGTATATCTAGGTATCTCATGGCTGTTTACTCCCGAGGAACACCAGGGTACCACTACCATGCCAGCAGAACATGTCCCACATCATGGCCCCACCAAAACCTTGCACAGGACGAGTAGGGCAAGTTGGATTCATGGTTTTGTTGGGTTCTCGCCAAATTCGACGTTTTCCATCAATGAGAAATAAGGCATAGAGTGATTCATCCGACCACATTACTCGTTTCCAATCCTTAAGTATCCAGTGTCTTATTTTCAGACTCCACTGCAAACGAATTTTTGAATTCCGGGTAGAAATGAAGGGCTTTCTCACCGGAACCCGACTGTACATTTCTGTACTCTGCAGTTTTCTAATCTTTGTTTGAAGCTAAAATATGTTGCGAGGAAACTTGGTTGATGATTTGTGTCAGTTGAAGCTCGTCGGTAGAGTTCCTGTTCTGCCGTACAATTCGTCGAAGACGGCGCTGATCACGCTTTTGGAAAACTCTGTTCGTACTGTAGTTATGTTTTCTAGAAAAGGATTGTCGGATCTGGTTCAAACTTTTGAAAACTTTTGATATGACTGTTTTAGAACCCAGTGTACGATTTGCTGCCTTCGATATCAAGGCCTCTGCTAAAGAGCACCAACAATTAAGATCTGTTGTTTTTCCCATTTTACTTCATTCATCGTGAAAAGTACACTTACACCTTACTCTTATAGAAGCATTCTACTCACGTGTAATCCACGTCATAAAAAAATTGCATACATCATGCAATTTCATGCATTCAAATGCAAATCTCAAAGGTTTCTAATTAATTGCACAGTGTGCATAATGATGTCTATCACTAGTTCTCGACCATAAATGCTTGTCCGTTATTGATGCTTAAACATGAACTTTATTATATTTCAATTTCAATAATTTTATACGCAAAGATCAACATAATACAAAAATAAAAACAATTAATAAGAAACTTAACAAAATAGGTGAATATTTTTTTTGAAGAATTTTTTAGTATTAAGGTCTTCCAATTTGATAAAATTAATAATTTAATCTTTGATATGTTTACCCATTAAATATATATATTTTAAGTATTTGGTAGCTAAATATTTCTTCTTATTTGTGTTGTCGAAGATATAACTGACTTAAAATATCATACGATAAAGCTAATGATTGCTTAGTAATTTATATTTTAAATGTCCGTTACTTAAGAAAAGATTGTTTAGCATAGTTTCCTATATTCTTAGTGAACTTAATACTTTTTTGTCTAAATACGCTAAACTTCTGTATTTATATTAAGTGCTTTAGCACCAGATATAAAAATATTTGAAAATCATACCTTCGCATTCTATCTTCATCACCGTAATCCTTTGTTTGAAGCTCTTGCAGATCTCCTATCAATTGATTGAATGATCTGAAACAAAAAAATTAATAAATACAAATTAGCAAAAGGACATCGAATAAAACATATAAACGCATTGTTAAGGATGGAAATAAGCATGGATATATCTTTCTTAAGCCAAAATCAAAAGAGACAAAGTACAAATTTATTTTAGTTTTTTTTAAGTATTTTATTTTTAATTTGATAATATCAGTTATATTAAATACTAAGCAACTTATACCAATAAATATATTATGAAAAATTCTATCAAAAATTAGAGTAAAAATTCTGGACACAAATAAATTATTGAAGAAGAGTAAAAAAATGTAATACTCCCCTTCCCCATTTAAATGCGATATACTTATATATAGAGAATTAATTTTGTATATCAAATTAATCAAAATGTGGGGAAAATTGTATTATAATTATTTTTATTACAAAGATATTATGCAAGAACAGAAGAAAAAAACAGAAACTTTTTTACCCAGAAGTACATAGAAAAATGTAAGCTTTTACAACCCAGTCAATATTAAAATAGTGAAGTGAAAATACTAAAATTTCAATAAAAAGTTTCTATCAAATTTAAATATGTAGACATACTCTCTATTTAGAGTGAGACATTCCACTCCAGGATCCATAGCAATGACATTGGCTGTTCGTCGTTCTTCTCTGAAATAAAAATAAATATAATTAACACTGTTCAAATGTAATTGGATTTCCATCACACAAGCAATATAATTTTGGTTCTTCGTGATATGGATTAATTAACTCTCTCTCTCTACTCTCTTTTTCCCTCACTGCTCTCGACTTCATTCTATTTCACTCTCGACTCTAATCTCACTACCTCTCTTTCCACTACTCTCCCTCCCTCTCCTCTGCCTTCTATTATCTCCCTCTCTCTCCACTACTCTCCCTCCCTCTCCTCTGCCCTCTATTTATCTCCCTCTCTCTACTCTTTCCCTCTCTCTTTCTACTCCCTCACTCTACTCTTTTCCTCTCTCTTTCTACTCCCTTGTCTCTCTTTATCTCAATTCCAATCTTTCTCTACTCTCTCTTTACTCTATTAATCTCCTTACTCTACTATTATCTCTCTTTATCTCAATTCCAATCTTTTTCTACTCTCTTTACTCTACTATTCCCTCTATTCCACTCTCTTTATTTCACTCTTCCTCTTTCTACTCTACTCTGTCTCTATTATCTATCTCTATTCCACTCTTTTTATTTCACTCTTTCTCTCCCTACTTAACTACTCTGTCTCTACTATTCGTTCTCTATTCCACTCTCTTTTTTCACTTTCCCCAGTCTCTCTACTCTACTACTCTCTCTCTCTCTCTCTCTACTCTACTACTACTACATACTCTCTCTCTTTCTATTCTACTATTCTCTTTCTATTCCAATCTACACTCTCTCCCTACTCTACTATTCTCTCTCTACTTCACTCTATTTCCCTCCCTCTACTCTCTATTCCACTCTATTTCCCTCCCTCTACTCTCTACTCCCCTCTATTTCCCTCCCTCTACTCTCTATATTCTACTATCCCTTTAAAATCCTTAAATTACTTCTGAACTGTGATGAATAGACGAAATGTGAAATCTTTTCTATCCTTAGTTTGCCGCAGTGGTGATTTTTTTAAATCTATTTTTCTTTCAAGCGACATTGAAAATTATAAGTTATCTAATTTTCATTATATTTTAATAATCTGTATTAAAATTAATGTATTACAATTCTGCGAATCAATTAGCATAGTTCTATGCTGAGATCTCATACTGAAAACGTTTGTGATTTATAAATAAAATTTTATTTTAATATAACAACTGCAGTTTCCTTATATTTCAAAACAATTAACATCCTGTCTGAATTCTAATCTGGGTGTCTGGTTACCTTTTTTTGATGCATGCGTAAAATGACGAAGATTATCAAATAAATGGCCAGATTATGGAACAAAAAGAACAAAATAAGAATTAATAGGAATTAATTTATGTGATTATATTTTACCTGAGAAGCGCTTGCTCACCGAAATATTCCCCTCTACCCAGACATCGAATTTCTTCTTCAGCATAAAGGCCATCATCTGTCACAACTTTCTGCGTTACGTGCACCTATACGCGAAGAAACAAAATT
This sequence comes from Trichonephila clavipes, assembly GCA_019973935.1. Taxonomy (NCBI): domain Eukaryota; kingdom Metazoa; phylum Arthropoda; class Arachnida; order Araneae; family Nephilidae; genus Trichonephila; species Trichonephila clavipes. The sequence continues at coordinate 178,395 of BMAU01019369.1, read as the reverse complement.
TATCAGAATTTGTAAGAGGCTTTCATGTCTCAAATTTTTGGATTTTTATATTTGTACTTAAGAATATTTTACTTTGTTTCCTTGAACTTGTAATACTGAATTTTAAGGAGTCTGAATACGTTCGGAACCTTGATTTTAAGAAAGCGCATAAATGAATGATTGTGTAATATTTAGTATCAGATAAATTAAAAAATACGCGGTCGGCTCCGGTGCCTTAGAGGTAAGCGCACACTTCGTATGCCTAAAGTGGCGGATTCAACCTCGGCTGGGGCTGCGGTAGCCCAGTGGTCAAGGTGTGACGGATCTGTACGGCACTTTATCACTAATACTCTTAGGCGTCTTTGGGGACTGTAAATTCGCGTATATTTCCAAACAAACTCTGAAAGAATAAACCGGGATATGCAAATTAGTCAAAGTATTTTTAAGGAGAGTGTTGTAAGTTCAGTAGAGGCCATTACGCCAAGAGATAGGTTGACGGAGTTCTAAGAAGATTCAAGTTGATTGTGCAATTAGCGTCTCGCTGATCATTAGGCAGCAATCTACAAATGGAAAGTTTGATCCGCCTGGAAACTGAGGAAGTAAAAGGTAGGTGAGGTTTAAATAAAGATTATCGGATCATAAGAGTACATATATAATGAAGTTAGTGGGAGTTAATGAATGCTAGTAATTCAGATTGCGTTTATCTCTCGGTCCTCTTATTCCGGTATCCCGTTAATATTTGATAAGTATCATATTTCGTAATTTAATTTAATAGTAAGGGTCAATCACATTGACGTAGACATCTTGATAAATCTTTGTAATTAGATGTTTGATACTTGATTCAAGTGAATAAATATAATTTGTTATGGTAAAAATGTCGTCTGGTCGTTCTTTGCCTCAATTCAATCTTGGTGTCCAGAGTGGAATCCAGGAGGATACCCACAAAGGTATCGGATCATGGCAGGCATGTCATGAGTTCGAGCCCAGTACCGCTAAAGGCCCGCCGTGTAGGGCAGCGATGCACGCTAAATCTGTCGAGTGCTGAAACGTCCTCCCGTTGGTATGGTATGGTAGTTAGGAGAGGGGTGACAGCTCAGGTATCGTCATCTTCACTTGCCATGGTTCAAAATTACGTGGTCCGTTGCCGAAAGCCCTCGTGTAGCTAAACAATGCGACGTTAATATTCACTCGCTCCCTCATTTGACCTCGGCTGCAGTCGATAGATTTACTGGATGCGAAAATCGTAGGCTCGCATGTCATATAATTATGTGGCATGTAAAATATCCCTGGGGTATCAATTTAGCTCTGGTACTCATGGCAATATTTAGCATCCGACGAGAGCTTGAATTAAGAATTAATTCAAGCGTCCAAATTTGGTAGTAAGGCCACCACTAGATGATGCCACCATGAAATGGCTCTTATATTTAGAGACTTGCCGAGTCTGCAAAAGCTAAGTTGCTAAAATGCAGCCCATTAGGAAAAAAATGGAATATACGAATGTTAACAGGAATAATATTGTAACAAAAAAATTATTTAAATACCGCGTCATCGCAAAAAATGAAGAAAGAATTATACATTTTCAGAACTTTTATATAAAAATGCTTCTATAATAATATTTTATTTATATATAGCTAGGACTTTTCTACAAAGCCCTGACAAGGATTTTTGAAAAATCTCAATTATTTTCAGAGTTAGTATCAAGTGAAATGTCAGCGTATGTATTTTGCTAAAATTTCTCAACTTTGATATAATAAAATATGAATAAATCCACTTCTAAATTAGGTATTTCAAATATTGTAGTTAGTATAGAAATCTTAGCTATATATAGACAAAATATTATTATTATAGAAGCTATTTTAAGGAAGGCGACTGCTTCGGAAGTTATTCTTCCCTCTCCATTTTTTGCGCGAAAAAAAGTTCCATTTAAATAAATTTTTTTCTTGTAGTATAAAATTCTAAAAACAGTGTTATAAGTATATTTTAATTCAACTAACATTAGATACTGAAAACTTATTCATTGATACGCTTTCTCAAAATCCCGGTTCTGAACGTAGTTAATCACGTCATAACTAAAAACCGCCGAAATATTAAAGATTTAAAACTCAACTTCGAGACGAATACACTTCGATTTTTATTCTTCCGTTTTGTATCTATTTCTATTGATTAAAAGAATTCTCTTTTTTCGTTTTCGAATTTAAATTAAAGATTTCCTATATTGACTTTTCTATTTTATGCTATGAGTTATAAAAATAATATGATTATAATAAATATTTTGAAAAAACAGAATGAAAACTTTATTATTTTAATCAAAAATTTCCTTGCTCTAAATAAAAAAAATAATTAAATAACCATGTCTTTTTTTTTTTAGAAAAAAAATTACAAGCAAAGGTTTTAGAATCCCAAAAATAGTACACTATTTTTTCCTGACGATTAATTCTAGCCTAAAAAATTAGTATATGAATAGTAATAAATCTTCTACAGCATACACAGCTTTCTGAAACATTTACGAAATGTTATTCATCACAAAATACGATGCGTTTTTAAGATATTTACTTGATTATAAAAATATAAACAAAAGAAAGTAAAAAATAATACTTAATTTATGCATTAATAGTAGGTTAGGGAAAAAGGAATCCATTATTTTTGCTTGAAATTCAAAACTTTATTTAACATGTTTCGGATTGTACGATTTGGGTCAAATATGTACCGTTTTCTTGCATAATTTGTTGCAATTTAAAAGGTAGCTTGATACTGTCTCTCTCATAGAAGTCTTGGCCTTTATTGGCGAAAAGCTCTAGTAATCAATTTTCACAATCTTCTCTTGATCCTAAGTTATCACTCAGGAAGTTTTGCAATGCGCGAAAAAGGTGGTAATCATTTGATGCCAGGTTCGGACTATATGGTGGATGCATTAAAACATTCCAATCAAGCTCTCAGAGTTTCTGGCGAGTCACTACAGACGTGTGTGGCGTGGCGTTGTCTCTTCTGTTGACCAATTCTGACCAGTCGCTAGCTTCAAATGGTCCAGTAGTTGACAGTAGAGATCTAAATTTAGTGTTTGGCCCTACGCAAACAACTCATAATAAATGATTCAGTTCCAGTCCCACCAAATACACATTAGAACCTTCTTGGATATTAATCCTGGTTTGTCCACCGTTTGAGCTGCTTCACCATGCTTTGACCACGATCATTTTCGCACAATATTGTCGTATGTGACCCATTTCTCATCCCCAGTCACGAACCGCTTAAGAAATGGGTTGATTTCATTCCGTTTGGCCTGGGCTCCACGGATGAAAATTTGATCCATCATGTTTTTTGGTGTTAATTGGTGCGGCACCCAAACATCGAGCTTCTTTTTTGAATCCAACTTTGCTCAAATGGCTTAAAATTGTTTAATGGTCGATCTTTAGCTCCTGGATGATGCTACGACTACTAACATGCCGGTCAACTTCGATTATTTCTGTGGTTTTATTGATATTTTAAACGACGGGCCTGCCTGTGCGAGGTGCATCTTTAACATCAAAAATGCCCGAACGGAATCGCCGAAACCAAAATTACAGGTAATTAGCTGTTACAGTATCGGTACTATAAACACCATACACAATTTCAGCCGCTTGGCATGCATTTTAGCTCTTATCAAAGAAAAACTGTAAAATGTACTGAATTTTCTCTTTGTTGACTTCCAATTTTTACACACTGTAACTCACAACTGAATGGGCCAAACAAAAAACAACAAAATAATTTTTAGTGTGAAATGTCACTCTGACAACGAGCATAAATTTGATATTGTTTGATCCATACTTCGCGAGATATCGACACTACTGCCATCTACAGAAAAACTAATGGATTTCTTTTTACCCAACCTAATTTATTAGCAAAGCGTTATTCTTTCATAAAAGTATTAGATACACTTATTACATATTTATTTATTTCATGCTGAAGTATAATTGAGTTTATGGAAAATATATGTTTTTGTGTTGCTTATTTTTATTGATAATGCCTTAGGTACCTATCTTGATATTTGTTAATTCACGACGTACATAAAATGACAATAATAATTTGTTTTAAAAGTTGTAAAAAAAAACTATATTTTTTGTTAAATTTTTTTTCTGCCTGTATACGCGTAATTGTGAAAAGGAACATCTTAAAGTGTTTTGCAGTATGAAGCCTGATGCGTTTTCTGAACAGACAATCAAAACTTTGTTCCGTGGCATGTTTATAAATTTCCCCTATTTTAGGCATCAAGCTAGTGATAAGTAGTATTCTTAGATAAAAATTTTGGTTTAAAAATTTCAATATTAAGCATTTAGACAATCTATTTTTTTTTCACCAAATGGTTCGACACTTGAATATTTGTTCTACAACATTTAAAACACATTTTCGATAATCAGGCATAAAATGAAATTATTCAGATAGCATTTCGTTCAGGAATTGAAGCTTTTTACTAACGTAAATTATAAAATATATTACAAGTTCATATAAGCAAAATAAATCTGGTGTAATTTTATATATTGTCAATAGTAACTTTGGTTCAACGAATTGGCAGCATACACATTTTGTTGTTTTTTTCAATACACATAGCAAAAACAGCAACTGATTAACGTTAAAATTGTAGCAGCAACTCAGTTAACTTAAAAAATTTCATCATAAATATGTTAGAAAAGCAGGGAACAAAAATTAATTACCTGCCCATTGCTGATGATGAAAAATGTGTCCCCTGTTTCACCTTGTCTTATTATGTATTCTGCCGCAGGATAGAATTCCTGTAAGAAAACAACAATATATTAAGGCAAAATATAATATGCGATAACATTTCTGATTATCAACTGAAAAGTTCGAATACCTGACCGTAAAAAGTTTAAGAAGACAGTAATTGGGTACAGAATGGATAAAAAACATTTTTTTTAGATTTTATGATTAACTAACAAGAAAAATATTCGACCTTTTAAAGTTCTAAGATTAGGAATTTTTGGAATAAAATTGTAAAAGTCAGAAGAAAAATATAAGCAAAAGAATGAATTTAAGAATAATGAATAATAAATCAAATAAATGAAAAAAAAATGCTTTTTTTAGTACTTTAAATTTGTTGCACTACTATGTATATATAATTGACACTGTTGCCAAATTTTCATTCATTTCTCAACTGTAGTGGCGTTGCAACTCAGTCCAAGAATAGACTCAAGGAACTATATAAACTGCAGTTGTTGTTTTTTTAATGTGGATTTTCTCTAGATATTTTATGAAGATAAAAAAAACGTATATCATACAACCAAAGTTAAATAATTTCATATCCATTACAAAAATCTAGTTAATTTTCTGTACTTAGTAAGTACATTCAGGAACATTGAAAATAGTGACCCAAGAAGAAAGCATCGGAATGAAATGAAATTTAATACACATATAATGACACAGATGAGAGATTCACTTGATCTCAAAAATAAGACAATTAAACGAATACAGAGTGTGCAACGACACAAATACTGGGCAACTTCAATAGCACGTTGGACCACCTCCAGCTGCAATAAATGCCAAAACATGGTCCGGCATTGAGTTGATTAGGCACCTTATGTTGTCCTGAGGCAAATGGGCCCACAAATCTTGAACAGCCGACTCTAAATCATGTGCAGAGTGACACGATGGCATCTGCCGTTTTAGCTGATCCCACACGTGCTCTACAGGGGACAAATCAGGGGAGCGGGCCGGCCATGGAAGAGTCTGAAAATTATGTAGGAAGTCTTGAGCAACTCTTGCTGTATGCCGACGAGCATTATCGTGCTGGAAAATTGCCCCTGGGAGACCATTTAGGAAAGGTCCTACATGGGATCGAAGAATATCATCAACGTAACGTTGGCCCGTTAAGGTTCCACGTATCACAATTAAAGTAGACCGGCTATCATAGGCTATCCTCCCCCAGATCATTACACCAGCTGTGCGGTCAGTGTGACGTAGAACAGTGTGGGGGGAATTGTACCGCTCACCAGAGCGCCTCCACACCCGTACACGGTTATCATCTGTCTCCAAAACAAACCGAGATTCATCACTAAACACAACCTTTTGCCTATCTGTGACATTCCACATTGATCTGGCTTGGCACCACTGTAGACGCAGTTACCGATGTTCCTGTGTTAAAGAGAGTGCACGGAAAGGGCGCTTGGATTTAAGATTTGCTTCTGCAAGGTGTCTGGAAATTGTTTGTGGAACAATTGCTACGCCTACGTCTGCTCCTATCGTTGAGCGAGTCACTGTGGGGTCCACAAGTGCTTGCCGCAAGATCCTTCGATCCTCTCTCCTTGTGGTCTTCCTGGTCGCTCCAGACCCGGTTTTCTGCACGTGGGTACCTTCTCGTGTCCACTGCTCCCAACAATTTCTAACGGCACACTCCGAACGATCCACCTGTCCAGCAACACGGCGCGTCGACCAGCCTGCACTTTTCATCCCGATGATCAAGCCTCTCTAAAACTCGCTTAACTGTGAGAAATGTCTTCTAGCACGTTTACCTGGCATGTTTCGCTTACCAAAGTCTTCCTACAATCGGCGGATAATCGTCACGTTTATGAACCTTCGAATTTGCGCTGGCTTATATAGCACCTACTTCCTGATTGTAGCGCCACCTCGGCGTGTATGAGCATGCGTATTGGCACAAAACTTGGATCATTTGCATATCACATTACGCTGTACTTATTTGCAAAGTTTCGCGATTGTACTTAGCTTTCTTCTTGGGTCGCTATTTTCAATGTTCCTGAGTGTATATATCGTCTACTTTTCAACATGTACAACATGATCACGGACTCTTACTGTGAAAAACAATAGTGACAATACACAGAAATGTAAATAGTATTATTCACCGATGAATTCCTCAAATAAAAGAACGTCGCTAAATACCGGGATATTCAGTCGATAGTGAAAACTGATCCCAATCACATGCAAACATGATAATCTTGTTCGCGCACGGGATGATGGCATTTGGTGACATTTTTTGAATTGGCGAAATTGGTTGATGGTATAATACGTTAAGTACGTGTGTACGTGTCAGACAGCTATAGTGTATAGCCGACATTAATAAAAGGATTGTCCTGATTCGATGTTGACAGTACAGCAAAGAGTTTTTCGAAATCTACACATACACCCTCGAGCCAAAACATTATGAGCACCTCCACATTTTTCAATGAACTGGTCTGGATGATGTGTAAGTCCCGTGTGATTAATAAATAATGATAACTGCTACTGGAGAAGGTAAGTAATCGTTCTTGCATTTACTTTTGCGAGTGAGGAGAAAAATGGCGTCCAAGCAAATTTGAAGGAGGGCAAATTGTTATGACCGGAAGACTCGGAACGAGTATATCCGAAACAGCATGACTGATATGTTGTTCGTGTTCTGCTGTTTTTGGTGCTTATGTCAAGTGGATAAATAACGGTCAGATCAGAATTAGACACCTAGTCGTTGGACGTCCACGTGACATCAAAGACAAAAGATGTCGGAAATTGTCCCCCTTTTTGAAGCAAAATCAGTGCCAGACATTGGCTTAGCTGATAGCCCAATGCAATGTAGGTCCAGGTGCAAGTGTTTCGGAACATATAGCTCAGCGGACACTGTTGGATATGGGACTGTGCAGCAGACGTCCCACTCATGAGCTTCTATTGCCCAAGCGTGTGTGCCAACTACATCTAAAGGGGACTCAGAAACATTGAGATTTGTCCACAAATAAGTGAAAGAGTCTACTGTAGTTGTTGTCGTGTGTTTTATCCTGAGATACATAAGAAAGACGAGAGGTGGAAGAACAGAAACTTACAATACAAACGCAGAAGAATATAGACTTTTTATTACAAACGGTGATCCTAGCATAGAACAGAAGGCTTGCGTTGCTTTCCATTCGAGATGGGAATCCATTTCAGGTGAAAGTCCGACTTCTTTTCCCAAAGATGCATCCATGCCTTATTCGGGATTCGAACCCGAGCCCACTCGATTACTAGCGGGGGTCATACTGGCTGGGTGGTTAAAGAGAGTCTCCTGGTAGGATGAATCACGATTACCCATTAATCACGTCAATGGCTGAATAAGGGTGCTCCATCTTTCGCAGTCGAACAATTGCTCCCTACATGTACACAGCCTGGGGATGACGGTATTATGCTTTGGAGAACGTTCTCATGGATGACCCTTAGATCTGGTAGAAGGGGCCGTGAAAAAGCAGTAGACTATGTGAGCATAATTGTGGATCAGTTACACCCTTATAGGGCGTCTGTTTCCCCAACTGGAAAAGGAATCTTCTAGAAGAGCAGCATCCCCAGTCAAAAGGCTAGAATTATGTTAGAAGTATTCGAGAAGCATAAAGATGAATTCCAATTGATGTCATGGCTACATAAAACTGCGGCTCTTAATCTGATTGGGCCCATTTGGGTTTTTATAAAAAGGCAGCTCAGAGATCAAACACATTCGTGTTGAAATATCTCAACTTTGTGTGATCACTGTTTAGACAAGTGGTACCACCTGTCTCCAGTCATCTATCCAAAACTTGTGGTATCCGTACCAAGGCCAGTTGCAACTGTTTTGCAGGTAGAAATTGGTGTAACGTGTTATTGAGTAGGTGTTCATAATGGTTTTAGCTCTTCGGTGTATTTCGTACTTAAATTACTTTTTGAATCTCGCTAAGTCATATATTAAAATTAGAAGGGAATGGAGATCACACACATAAAAACTTCATGTTGAATATATCGTCAAAAATAAGTTACAATAAAGAAGTGTCCTGAACCAGATAGTTCTCAGCTCTGTTCCAAAAAAGTAATCAGCAATACTATTTTAACAGCTGAATTGTTTTCTAAGCTTCATTTATGACATTATGAACAGCAATAATCATTGCCTTCGTCGTGTCAAGTACTATTTATACCTTCTTTTTTTTATTGCGAGAATTTAAGGACGTATAATACCTATACTTGTTGTACAGCTTAATAAGTAAATCGAATAAGGTAGCAATATATATTCATTTTGATTTTATTCACGAAAATACTGAAATTACATGAAACATAGTCTTCTTAAAGGAATCTAAATTATACTTTATAAAATAATACAATTAAGATAACAACTTAAAATTATTATACAATTAATGTCAACATTGTAGAAGGCCATTTAAGTGAAACATTTCTACATAAACTAACATTGTCTTAACATAATGCAAATTTTCTTACAGACACAAATTATTATAAATGAGTTAGTACCAAAAGCAAAAAAATACACTTTCAAAATGTCGTTTATTGTTAAGAAAATGAAAATTTAAAGTTTGAGCAACATATATGTCTAAATGACATTTTATAAAGATCTCAATTGCAAAAGTTTCCGCATCAAAACATTTAATCTTAAAACGTTAGTTTCATTAATATAATGAGAGAAAAAAAAGAAATTGAGACTTACCACTTCCAAAACATCAGCCATTTTTGAAAGAAGCTCCTTGTTCAGGTTTTTGAGCAAAGGTACGCTAAAAATAATAAAACAATAAATTGCTGATTGCAGGACAAATTATGAACTTTTTTAGTATTCACTGCGTTTACTAAACATTATTATTTTATAAGAATCTAAATGGTTTTTCCCATGTATGTTTAGAAAAACACATCATTTTAATTTTTTAAGCAAATGGAACTGCAAAGAATAATTTTAGAATTGCTTTGTTTTAAAAAAACAAACACACACACACATAAGAATACTGCAGTGCTAGGTTTGAAATTTTAGTTACTGTATAAAAATGAAGAAATTTAAAATTAACTTGAGAGAGAAGAATCGTTATTTATATTTATTTTCTTATAGTATAAATATGACCACTATATATATAAATATTATTTAAACAATTGTTTAACTAAATGTTACCATTTTTTTCCTTGAAAATTACACTCATAAAAATAATTAAAATTGAAAATAATCTGCAACTGTCTCCGCACTGTTACTACCCTTCTTTGGCCTGCCCGATCCCCAGATTTGTCTCCAATCAAACATATCTGGGATCATTTGGGATGGTGAGTTGGGCATCCCACGAGTTTGAACGAACTAGTGGCAAGGGTACAGAAAATATGGAACGAAATGTCTCAAGACATCATACAGAACTTGTATACCTCAATCGCCGATCGTATCGCATCGTGTATTCGCGCTAGATGGGGTTCAACAGGCTATTAAATGCACCGTTCTTTTGCCTTTTTCTCTGAAATAAATGATCCTTTTTCTTTGATTTTCTAATCATTTATTTATATCAAAGTAGTCATTACGTATGTAAAATTTCGTTTCCTTTTGGCGACTCCTTCTTGGTGTGCTAATTTTTTTGTCCGTGAGTGTTTTGTTTTATAGAAAAATAATTAAAATTGATTAATTATTCATTAAACTATACTTAATCAAAACTAAATGCAAAACACAATACTCCTAATTGATAAAATTATCTTCAAAGTACAATCATGTTTTATCACAATTTCAATAAAATAATGAATTGGCAAAGAAGATGGTTTTCTTTAAGTCGTCATGATAAAGGTTTTAGTACGACCTTTTTAAATCCTCATTCATATACATTACTTTTTACAGTTAGAAAGCTTTTAGTTTACAATAAAATCCAATAAAATGAGGTCCCTCGAAAATAATCTCCATTTAAATTAAATTAAAAAAAAACGATTTCCACTTCCATTAAATCTTTTTCACTTTTAAACACACACTGATTTGTAAGCTAGCAGTTTTTTTTAATTCATTTTTCTTAATTAATCTCTCATTTGATGGATTAGCTGTAAAGATTAGTTGGAAGGCTCAATTGCAACACTTTACGATCCTCGTATGTTCCCAAACATAAACTTGCTTTTAACTCCAAAACATACAACTAGTAAAATAGAAATCCTGTTAATCCTATTTATCAATTAGCCTTAGAGTTGACCAGTTATTTCATAGATTTAAAATCGATTGAATAATTCTCTCCGATATTTAAAAGACTTTCCAAATGTAAAACAGGTTGAGCCACATTATTTTGGTTTTTCACAGCATCTTTCGAACGTACTTAGTAATAAAGATTTACTGCAGAAAAAAATAAATAAATAACTTTTAATGTTAATTTGACCACAATATGTCTTGCATAAATAGAGTAAAAGTAAATAATTATCGAAAAATTAAATATATGAAAACACATTAAAAATATACATAATTATGAGTCTTCATAGTAGTAAATAAAAATGAGTGACTATACATAATTTACCTTAATTAAAACCAGCACAGATGAACTTTTAAGTCACTTGTCTCTCCAAATAATGTTAAAATAGTTTTAATTCCTCATGCGGGTAATATTATTTTAAGAACGAGTGTAAGAACATCTGCAGCTTTTTATCCAAACGATTTCCTTACATTGCCAAACGACACATAAACAAAAAAAAAATTAAATACGGAAATATTTTCCAGTGTTCAAGTAATTGAACAAATACATTTTATAATTAAGAAAGACATTAAACAAACTACTTACGACGAAGGAAAAAAGAACATTGTTAAAAAAAAAAAAGAAAGAAAATGTTTATCTGACCATAGCTCCACCTTTCTGTCATCTTTTATTATGAAAGTTAGACTAGTGGCTGACATGCATGTGTGATCAGCTGTTTTGAAGGTATGGAATAAAATTATTTTCGACATATTGTATAAATAGCAAGCTAATGTTAGGATGATGTAAATTAATCTCAGAGTAAATATAAGCGAAGTACATATCTGACTTTGTTCCAAGTTTTTCTTTGGTGCAAATGTCAAAAAGATTCATTTCATAACCTTTGAATACGATATAAAAGAATTCTTCGAATGTTACCTAACGTGATTTGTTTATAGTGAAAAAAAGATAGGAAACGATAAATTTTTATCCTCATTTGTCTTCCCTCCCATTCAGGGTACGTATATGACTAAATATAATCAAATATTGTTTGAGTACACTATACACTTTACACCTTATTTTATTTTCTATTAAATTTTGCTAGTAGATATTTCGTTGAGTTCTTAGGATAATAAGCTAATTATGACTTTTATCGAAAATTGTTTAGATATTAATTATTTTATATATACCGTGTATTCCGGCGTATAACGCGCACCTATACTTTTAAACTGCATTTTTTAAAGTTCTTAGGCATATTCTCCCATAGAGTGCACACTTTATTTTACGAAGAAACCGGAAATGAACCTATCCAATGCTTTTATCTTTGGAAGCCATTTATTCGAAGTATTACACCAGGCTTTTTAGCAATGATATATTTCTAGAACTAAAATCCTAAAGATCAAGAAAATATTAAAAGGTGAAAAAAACATGTATTAAAAGCCAAATACGTCATTCCTGTCTAGAAATAGTGTGTGAATGGGTAATGTGAAAGAATGGAATAAAACTAAACTTGAGAAAAAATAAAAATCATATAAAAATGTAGCATGTCTAACACAATCTACACTCATGTCCAAAATTAAGGACACAAACATTAAATCTCGGAAAACTGATAAACTATTCACTGCGTTACCACAAAATTTGACACAGAGACATATTGCAACGTCAGAAAGAATATAGCACCATAACAATATGGAACCGATTTTAATTGTGAATTAAGATACAAGTCATATCCAAAATCATGAATCAGAGAAAAAGCATTCAACTCGGAAGAGACAGTTAAATATGAAGAGTGACCATTTTGAATTGATATACAAGCCTCACATGGAGCTTCCATACTGTTTATGAAGGTATCAATAAGTATTTGTGGCTACAATACATTTTTCCAAAAGCAGGAATATTTTCTGGTGTGTCCTCCAGTCCAGGTGGGGGACTGCGCATGAAAACGGCTTTTCGTAGAGCACCCCAAACATATTCAGTAGAACTGGGATCCGGAAATCTCGAGTGTCAATCCATACGGCGAATATCCATTCCTTCATGAAATCAATAACAATGTGAGTTCTGTGTGGTTGCACATTATCGTCCAAAAAAATGTAATCCGGACCCATTGCACCCAGAAAAACATCACATAGGCTTTCAGGATCTCATCCATATAGCGCTGTATGTTGACACTACTCGAATAAAAACGTACATAGGTGTACGACTACCCGACATTATGGCCCCACACACAAGGATTCCTTTGCCATCAAATCTGTCGATTTTTGCTACGTTGGAGAGAGGAAAGTGAGATCAATTTTCTCTCCAGGTGAAGACTGGACGAGAATAATTTTGTTTGGTACATTTCGACTCATTACTGAAAAGAAAACGCCCCCATTCATGTAGTGTCCCCGACGGATGTTTTCAGCTCCCCAATATCCAGTCTTTCCTGCTGGATGTAGTCAAAGGGACACACCAGACTGGGCACCTGGTGGTAAAGGCCAGTTTCTGCAAGACGGTTGTAGACTATTTGCCAGGAAATTCTTCCACCCTCAGCAGCAAGGTCAGCAGCTGAGGAGCCGTTGTCTGCCTATGTCATCCTGCGCTTAATGTTAAGCAGCGATCCTTTGCAGATGCCAATGCTCTTTGGTGACCTAGGCCGACCTTTCTGATGGCAACATCACTCTCAACCGAGGGGAGTCTTAACTGTAACTTTTTCCTTTTCTTTGTTCTTAGATGTTGTCTTGTAAGTAGAAACGTAGCTGCGTGCTTATTAAAGTGCTGTTTTCGGTGAAATTGTAATATTTATTGGACTCCTCTTTAGACTTTACTACACCAGCGAACCTGATTCACCATATACATACCATTAACATTCTATTTCACAATATTAGTGGAAAGGTGGACAATTCCAGACAGCGAAACTAAAAATAACATATTTGAAATCACATTTCAAGAATGGTTTTAGATACGTGACCTTGAAACCTCTACTTTGGAGGGTATTGAAAAAGATTAGGCTCAGTTATGTATGTAGGATTTTAAAGAGTGTAAATATTTATAGATAGAATTTGTAGAATCTATATTAGACCACACTAACGCAATTAAAACTAAGGGTATGGATATTTAAGCTTAGAGCCCTTTCACACGAGTCAACTTGGGTAGAACATAACAGAAGAAGCAAAAACTCTGGAGCTAGCTTTTAAAAAAAATGGCCTAAGTCCACGTGGTCAACCTGTGCTCCCTCTTATGCCATTCTCTCAAGTACTCGAAAAACACGCTCTCCTCTTCACTCAACTAAAAGGACATTGTAGAAACTATACTCTTCACGTGAGGCTACTTGTGTATTGAAAATGGCGAAAGCTTTTTATTGCTTCTCCAGTCACAATGATATTGTAGCGACGAGTATGGCGCTCTCTTTGATCCTACGGCCCTCCCTTTTAGTCAATTTTGTGCTTTTGTGTATGAAAGGAATTCCCTCCCTTCTACACACAAGAGAAATGGTGAGAGAAAGCTAGTAGACTGGCATAAAACGGCTTCGTGTAAAAAACTCCAAATTTAGAGCAATTGTATATATTTTTTGTATCTGACATGTATAATTGTTTTAAAAAATTGATTTTGTTTACTTTAAGACTATTTTACGTATGACTTTCATTTTACAATCTGAACACATGTGAAATCATTCAGTTAATTAAAAAGAAGTGTTTTAGTTCTTACTTTGTTTTGTGCGAGTTTGATTTCTATAAAGTTCGCAATTAAAACGGATTTACTGATCAATGTCAGATCCTATAGTAGATAGATCCTATTTCAAAATTTTCCCTTTTTATTCATCTCTTGCTACTATAAAACCATTTTAAAGATTTTCCGCGTTAATATGACTATTTATTGACAAACTACGAATAGAAAAACATCCATAATAATAATAAAATTTCTCTTAAAAGTTGTGTAAAATTGAATATCTTGCATTACTTCTTGAAATGAAATCCATTTTAAAACAAAATGGTTTAGACCGAAAAGTATGCAATAACCTTAAAAAAATAATCGAAAATTAAGGAATTGGACAAATTATGTTTGATTTAAATTGACTATGAGTATTTGCGATATTATATCAAAGATAAAATCCAATACAACAATAGCTGATTCATTTTATACCTTAAAAATAAAATTTATATTTTAAGTTTCTTAATAAAGTATGGCAACAATATATAACCACATTTTATTCCATTCGCTGAAATGTTGCATGAAGAACACATTGAAGTAACCTCTTTTAACGAAAAATCAATCTGAAACACTTTAAAATTTCCAGTTAATTTTCCTTTCCATATTACAATAATTGAATTACCTCTTTAAAAAGTTTATGTTTTCTTCTTGTCTTTGGATGCCGGTAACCATCATAATGGTTTGAAATGCTCTTCTGTCCAAAACCCACAACAAGGCATCAGTAACGGCTTAAAAAGAAATATTTATAAAAGAATGTTAATATTGTGTATTTAAACATTCAGTCGGTGGTTACTAAGAAAATAACAGATAAATGTGCTGAGTTTTATGCAAGGAAATTTAAATTTATCTTTCAATAAAAAAAAATTAATTAAACATAACATATCTTTTACACAAAACATGTACTATTATTGGAATGGTGTACCATTTTAAACACTTGATTCGAAGGGTTTTATATCAGGATTTTATATAGGGTTTTTTTAGAAACGAATTTAATTTCCAAATTAAATCTTTTTTTAAAAAAAAAACCTAAAAAAAAAACATTTGAGAATAATTTTTTGCAACAGCTCGTTTGGATAAAAAATTTTTTATGTATTTGTATGAAAGAAGAAAATTACAAATGAACGAAATGCAGCCTGATCTCTTACAGCAGTCACGAAAATTTAAGTTTGGATGAAAAATTTGACAAAAAAAAGTCATACAGTTATACCTAGAGCATCATTTTATAATTTTTTGCTTATATTTCATAATAAGTTTACTGTATCATAAGCCCAAATCTAGGGCTGGAAATTCCCTTCAAAAAGTATTTTGGTATTTTATTTCTTACTGCAAATAATAATAGCTTCCAAAAAATTGCTTAAATTACCTTTCACTGTAGCCGTTCTGGTGCAGTTATAAAGTATGGCAAGTTCTCCAAATGCTTTTCCGGGTCCCATCGTGCCTAGTACCGCATCCTCTTTCCTTACCTCCAGCTCACCTTCTAAAATAATAATAAACACAAATAAAATAACATTAAATTCGAAACTTAAAAATTTTACTTAATTAAAAACATTTTTCCACAAGTATTTTCAGACTCGAATTTTAAAACTTTTCTTTTTTTTTTTATGAATAATAGAATGAACAATTGCCACTTATTATATATCCATTCAAATATTCTACACACAATTATATCATCAATACAAATTCCTTGTAAGATGCACTAAAGTCAAACATAATTTTTCAAAACATGACTTTTTCCGTTAAAATTCACCAACTATTTAAAAATTCAATAAAATATATGTTCAGTGATATCATTCTTCTCTGTAGAGAAAAAAAGTAAATCTCCATTGAATATTTAAAAATAAACATTTCTTTCAAACGATTCAATTTTAAAACTCTACACAGCATGAAATAAAAATCACAAATAACAAATTACCAAAAATCATAAATTACCTAAATCTCACGGCAGAAATGTGAGGATTATGTCATTTAAAACTAATGAAAGACTTATGGGAACCATCCGATATACCATAAGTAACTTCCAATGAACATATTTTGAGGCTGGTTTCGTCTATTTTATAAGCACTTAACACAACACTTCATGTCGAAAACGCTTTCGATAGAACAAATAAAACAAAACATGACTCCATACGAAACCACTTAGATGCATTCTTTTAGCTTTTTGTAAAATTATTTTTTACATTATGGTAAGAGGGAAAATAAAATAAATCAAATTATATTTTTTTTTAAAAAAAAAGTATCGTATTTATCTTTTTAATTTTACATGGCATAGAGTTTCGAATAAATGAGTGCAGGAAGAACAAGAACCTTCAAACTGAAGAAAGAGCATTCAGTGACTTTTCATAGCACCTGCACAATTCGGAATAAAACGATTTGTTGGTTTATCGTAACATTTAAGTTGCCTTTTCGAGCGAGTTGAGAACAAGAAACCTTGAGGAAGAAATTCAAAATAAAATTTTGCGTCATCTGTTCCAAAATAAACATGGAAGCACTCATAATTTCCCGAACTTTTTCCAAGCACGTTAATGTAGTGATTTTAATCCATTTATGTAATATATTTTTAAGCAATGGCAATATTTATGTTTTAAATTTAGATATCATTAATTATGTACTTTGTATTCTAAATTAATTTTGGAAGATAATGTTTTTAAAATTTAGGCAGTTGCAATATTAAGTTTTTGATTATATTCGCAATGCTACAGATATATTTCATACAACAAGTAAAAAGGCGCTATTCTAGCAAATTATGCACAAGAATTCTCATAATTGGAAACAAATGGACGAAATAATTTTTTTTTTTTTTACAATTATCTAAAGAATAGATGAAGCAGGTATTTATTAACAAGATTCATGTTTAAAGATTAAATAAAAGCAAATAGGATTCTAATTTTATTGATATATATTTTAGTTCTCGTATCACAAACACATTGAAAACTTGGGCATAAATAACTATCGTAATACTTATTTTTCAAAAAAATGCCAACTCATAAATTTTTTTTGTCACTTTTGGTTAATTTTTAAAGACCCTTTTAAAACTTTAGGATACCTTTTTTCTATATTTTTTAATTTTTCAAGTACCATAAAATCCAGCGTATACAACGCACTTTTAACACAAGAAGTAAGATCGAAATTTACGGGGGTACGTTATACACCCGGTATAAAAATGAGAGCTTTAAAAAAATGAGCATAGAAAAAAATAGACCTACATAGATCAAAATACTGTTTATTTAAAAGAACATTCCTGATGAACTTAAAGGGTTGTAGTTTTAGAGTACTATTTTTTTTCTAAAGCCTGGGGTATATATATATATATATATATATATATATATATATATATAACTAAAAGAATATATATATATATATATATATATATATATATATATATATAATACCTCGAATAAATGACTTCAAAACATGAGCATTGCGCACGTATATTTCGGGTTTCTTCGTTAAAAAGAAGGGTGCACGTTATATGGCGAATATACTAAAAACTTAAGAATTGCAGTTTGAAAGTAGATACGCATTATATGCCGAATTTTACAGTATTTCTTTTAGAAATTCTAGGGCTTAAAGAGTACTTATTTTTTGAAACCTCGACATTCAGTTGTTTCACCAAAGTATCAGCATTCGATAGACCTTTTATGAATATTTTAACGCACTGTGATTTTAACAAGAGTCGATTCTGTAAAGAAAATATCTACTTTTATTAATAAATAAAATTTATAAATTTACAATAAAGGTTTTAGATCCTTTGCATGTATTTCTAAAAAGTTTTTTTTTTTTTTAAAAAAAAAGGCATTGGTTATTTAACCATTTTTAGTAATTATTGATTCATCAACTTTCAAATTCTCGTAACACTAAAAACTTTTTTAAACTTTGAATTAACTTTAATTAAACAACTTCAAACACTAAATGCGTTCTTTATTAATTACATTATCATCTATTCCCCACATAAAACCCATTAAGCTTTCAGTATTAAATTACATCATAAAACTATATATGTATATTTTATTTTATAAACGTCGCATTCTGAAACAGCACGAAAACTGTTGGTGACGGACCTACTAATTTTAAGCCATGGTCAAGTGACGAGGATGACACCTAATCCGACACCCCTTCTCTTAACTTCCACACTACACCAACGGACGGACTTTGAACCTCAAGAGATTTAAAGTATCCGACTACGTTCGGAACCGTGATTTTTCAAAAGCGTATAAATGGATACTATTTATATTTAGTGTCACTTGGATTAGAAAATGTATATAAAATTGTTTTAAAAATAGCATTACAATAAAAAATTATTTAAGTACAATATTTTGACAAAAATTGAACATAGAATAACCGATTTTCAAAATATTCTCCTTTTGTGAAAGGGGTTTCTATTATAATAATATTTTGCTTGTCTATAGCTCAGATCTCTTTACAGAGACTCAACTAGAATTTTTGAAATATATAACAGGTTTATCCATGTTTTACGACAACAGAGGGAGACATTATTTTAAGAAAAAAACCACCGATAATTATTTCAAATGGTAGTAACTCTGAAAATAATGTGAATTTTTCAAAAATCATTGTTGAGCCTCTGCACAGAGGTCAGAGCTATAATCAGGCAAAATATTATAATAGAAACATTTTTCACAAAAGGAGAACATTTTGAAAAAAGATTATTCTAAGTTAATTTATAACCGAAATATTGTATTTAAATAATTTTTTTGTCGAAATGTCCTTAAAATAATTTTATACATGTATTCTAATCTAAGTGTCACTAAATATCATGATAATTATCCATTTATGTGCCTTTTTATAAAATCACGGTCAAGAATGTAGTCGGACACCTTAATGCACCTCAGCACCTCTACAGTGTTTCAGTGGGTTTTCTGCGGAACTAGATTTTTTTTTTCAAAACCTCGTTTCAACAAAGTAGGCGACGAAATCATGATTGTGACTACTCCATACACACACACATACTCACATTTATAGATAAATAAACATATAGGTAGATTTAAATAGATATTTAAAGCTACGTAATAAATTCCACTCTTTCTTTTGAAAAATTATGCTACTATAATAAAGGGTGTTTTTTGAGAGGTATAGAACTTTAAATTGCAGTAAAACAACGATGTATTATTCGATTGACATGAGTTTTTTTTTATTCGAAAGATAATCTTGTGGCATTACATTTTAAATATTATTTCTGGCATAGGACTACCACGGCTGGCTCGGATGTTGTCCAATCTGGACGTCCAATTTTCGATGACTTTTTCCAACATTTGTGGCCGTATATCGGCAATAACACGACGAATGTTGTCTTCCAAATGGTCAAGCGTTTGTGGCTTATCCGCATAGACCAATGACTTTACATAGTCCCACAGAAAATAGTCTAGCGGTGTTAAATCACAAGATCTTGGAGGCCAATTCACAGGTCCAAAACGTGAAATTAGGCGGTCACCCAACGTGTCTTTCAATAAATCGATTGTGGCACGAGCTGTGTGACATGTTGCGCCGTCTTGTTGGAGCCACAGCTCTTGGACATCATGATTGTTCAATTCAGGAATGAAAAAGTTAGTAATCATGGCTTTATACCGATCACCATTGACTATAACGTTGTGGCCTTCATCATTTTTGAAGAAGTATTCCACCAGCCCATAAAGCGCACCAAACAGTTTTTCTGGATGTAACGGTGTTTCGACATACACTTGTGGATTAGCTTCACTCCAAATGCGGCAGTTTTGTTTGTTGACGTAGCCATTCAACCATAAGTGCGCTTCATCGCTAAACAAAATTCGCTTATGAAAATCGACCATTATTTTCGAAATAAAATTGCACAATTTGAAAGCGTTGTTCAAGGCGTGAGTCTAATCATGATGAATTGCCAAACCAAACTGAGAATAAATCACTTGACAGCTGTTAAATCGGTCGCCATCTTGGAAAGTAAGGCCAACTTAAACTTCTATACCTAGAAAAAAAACACTCTGTATAAACGCGTAGAAATATCATAAATTAAAATGTATGAGTAATTTTTCATTAACAATAGCTATCAATAACTTGACCAAAGCGTTACACATTACCGATTTTTTTAAAATTAATTGTCTTTTAATTAATATTAATAGAAATGCAATATGTACTCTTACCAATTATACTATGGAAGCTTTAAGAGACGAACATTTTCTTTTTGCCATACTAAAATCTTCGTTTCGCGTTTAATCTCATCATATCTTACATAACATAGCATCACGAGCTAGCCGGCTTTTTTTGTATTTCTCTCTCTCAACTTCACAGCACTCCTTCCAGATTATTCTTAAATGAAATAGAACTTGCAAAATTTTCTTCGAGACACGAAAATGAAACAAAAAACTAACAGCGGATGTCCTTTTGTTCTTTTATTTATTTATTTTCCATTTTTGAGAAGCCACCTACAATTACTTTTTTTCCAATGATTGATTAAAACTGAAATAATTACACATTAAAATGTTCAGTTAACGAAACTAAAAGTCATTACACCAAAATATTAGTTTTAGAGTTTGTCACAGGAATTATGAAAAATATTCATTAAGTTAAATATATTTGTCTCGGTGTTATTTTCTAAGCAATGCTTAAGTATAATTTTTAATTCAATGAAGCTTATTATCGAAAATACTTTTTAATTTTATTTGAAATCATCAAATGTATAAATGTTAAACAGTTTCTATGTTGCATTTTTTTAAAAAAAATACGCCAACCACACACACACTATAATTTCACATGCGTTGATTTTCCTTTTTGACCGTCTACCTTTCCTTCATTTTTGAATTCATCGGTTAATAAATGCCCTATTCGTGGACAAACTATGAAGGTACATCAAGCAACACAAATTGTCTTGAACTTAAAACTCTCTTTGCCCAATGTGAAACCAGATTTAAGGTATCCGACTACGTACGGAACCGTAATTTTAAAAAAGCGTATAAATGGATGATTTTTATGATATTTAGTATCACTTAGATAAGAAAACATGTAAAAAATTGTTTTAAGAACATTTTGACAATTTTTTTTATTTAAATACGATATTTTGACAAAAAATTAACTTAAAATAACCTTTTTTTCAAAATGTTCTCCTTTTATAAAAAGGGCTTCTAAAATAACAATATTTTGCTTATATAAAGTAAAGACTTCTCTCCAGAGAGTCTGAACTATTTTTTTAAAAAAAATTCACATTATTTTTAGAGTTACAACCAATTGAAATTCGGCGTTTTTTTCTTGAAATTTCTCCCCTTGGGGAGAAATTTTACAAAAAAAACGCCGATTGTAGGTGGCTTCTCAAATATGGAAAAAAATAAATAAAAGAACAAAAGGATATCCGCTGTTAGTTTTTTGTTTCATTTTCGTGTCTCGAAGAAAATTTTGTAAGTTCTATTTCATTTAAGCATAATCTGGAAGGAGTGCTGAGAAGTTGAGAGAAAGAAATACAAAAAAGGCGACTAGCTCGTGATGGTATGTATGTAAGATATGAGGAGATTAAACGCGAAACGAAGGTTTTAGTATGGCAAAAAGAAAACGTTCGTCACTTAAAGCTTCCATAGTATGTTTGGTAAGAGTACATCTTGCCTTTCTATTAATATTAATTAAAAGAAAATTAATTTTAAAAAATCGGTAATGTGTAACGCTTTTGTCAAGTTATTGATAGCTATTATTATTGAAAATTACTTATACATTTTAATTTATGACATTTCTACGCGTTTATATTATAGTAGCATAATTTTTCAAAAGAAAGAGTGGAATTTATTACGTAGCTTTAAATATCTATTTAAATCTACCTATATGTTTATTCATCTATCTATGAGAGTATGTGTGTGTGGAGTAGTTACAATCACTATTTCGTCGCCGAGTTTGTAGAAACGTGGTTTTGAAATCTATATATAGTTCCACTGAAAACCCACTGAAACACGTAGAGGTGCTGATGTGCATTAAGGTGTTCGACTACGTTCGGTACCGTGATTTTAAAAAGGCGCATAAATGGATAATTATCATGATATTTAGTGACATTTAGATAAGAATACATGTATAAAAAAACATTTTAAGGATATTCTGACAAAAAATTATTTAAATACAATATTTCAGCTATAAATTAACTTAGAATAACCTTTTTTTCAAAACGGTTTACTTTTGTAAAAAATGCTTCTATTGTAATAATATCTTGCCTGTATATAGCTCAGACCTCTGTACAGAGGCTCAACTAGGATTTTTGAAAAATTCTCATTATTTTAGAGTTACAACCATTTAAAATAATTATCGGCGGTTTTTTCATAAAATTTCTCCCCTATGATGTCGTAAAACACATGGATAAACCCACTTATAAGTTATATATTTCAAAAATTCTGGTTGAGTCTCTGTACAGAGGTATGAGATATAGACAGGCAAAATATTATTATAATAGAAGCATTTTTCACAAAAGGAGAATATTCTGAAAATGGGCCATTCTATGTTCATTTTTTGTCAAAATATTGTACTTGAATAATTTCTTATTGTAATACTATTCTTAAAGCAATTTTATATACATTTTCTAATCTAAGTGACACTAAATATCATAAATATTATCTATTTAAACGCTTTTGCAAAATCATGATTCCGAACGTAGTCGGATACCTTAAAGCACATTTTAAATAATGGAACACTGCAATATTAATATCCTATGTGCTAGCGCGTAGATAGCACCAATTGTTATAACGGATGTGAGTGAGTGTTTATAAACTTTCTCCACTCGCATACAACACGATGGCTATTGGGACAGACCTCGCAATTTTGAACAATGGTCAGTGACAATTTATTATTACGGGATTATCCAGGATAGTTTAACTTGTGGAAGATTTGAATACTCTCCAATACTTTTAAAAATTTATACTTTTTAATGTTTTTCATAGTGAAATGCTTTCTATTCAACTATAATGCATAGTGGCTGAGTGGTAGAGTATCGCGGTTTGGGGTTTGAACCTCGGTCTGAGCAAGGTCCACTCAGCCTTTCATCCCTTCAGTGAAACGATAAATGAATGTTAAGAGTGCTTGGGAATTAAACACTGGAACTTCGAGTCAGACGAGACAGCAAAAGGTGCAGTGCGTACTTTGTTTAACGGAGTTTAAATCAGTTACGCGTCTACATCGACGTGTTCGAACAGAATGGAATGTCGTCGATAATCCGACAGCAATGGGGAAGAACTTTATAGGAAACGGGAAATTTGGTAACTCAAAAAAAACTGGCAAGTATCCTTAAGTTTTCGCGATAAAAGACATTGTTGATCGTGTGCGTGATTCATTTTGTAGGAGTCCTGAAAGTCTATTAGACAAGCCAGTAACGACATTCCATTCACGAAATTTAAATCAATCACATTTAAATTCCGTTAGCTAAAATATTAATAATAATTAAGTTAAATAATGAAGTTATTAATAATAATTAATAATAAAAATGAAAAAAAAACTTATTCTTTATTTTAAAATTTAGCCTTATATTTACTTTAAAAAGTTCCATTAATAGTTAGTTGTACTTTTTAAGACTTTAGATCTTCTATTGTCATTTTTATTTATTAATTTATTTTTTTTGTCGCTTTCAATAAACTAGATTTTGGTTTCAGTGCCATTTTTTAAGTAAATGGTCGTCACGAAAATTTGGAAAATGATTATTAATAATCAATTTTATAATTTCATATCTCAAGAAAGAAATTATTATAATAAAATAATAAATATGTTGTTTTTATATAATGCATTTTATGCATCAGGCAAGTTCCCTTTTTTTTCATTAAAATTTCTTCCACTTTTCAACTATTCTTTTAATTTATGAAGTACGGAAAGAAACAATTAAAAGAACCAAATGTTGAAACGTTTTTTATATGCATATTATTTTACCGAATTCATATGAAAGATGGGAATAGAATATAGAAAAAAAATGCATGCTTTCAGTATTATATGAGATGTGTTTATTTACCCTTTGCTACTATTTAATCAAAGGCAACCGTACTTAAGCCATGCGTCGGAGTCTGAACACACAGTTTTTTATTTTCCTTTTTTCAAAAAAAAACTATGTACAACTTAGACTAAAAGAAACAGGTTCACTATATGTATACAGGTATCTTGTATAGAAGTATAAAAAAATTTTGAACCCCATATAGTGCAATAGTTTCTTTTTGACGTGTACCTAAAAGCAAAAAATTATGCTTTGGAGAAAAAGTGAAAAAACTGAATATTTGTAAACATTTGTTTACATATTTGTCAATTACTTTTTTCATATTTTAAGGCTATTTGATCAACGAACATATAATTGTTACAAATTTTTAGATTCATAAAAATATGCAGTATTTTTAATACTAAAATTGAAAAATCGATTTTTTTGAATGGGCAAGATGTCTTTGTTCCCTTAAAATAATTTAGTTTTAATAAAAAAAAATAAGTTATTTAATTAATGTAATTTTTAATTAATAAATATATAGTTTCATTCATTTAAATTACTTTTTAATCATAAAAATGTTCTAATGAGTGATATAACTTCAAGGACAACATGACATACGCCACATACTTTACAACATTGACTTATTTGATGAGCATCAATATAAAGATAAACGATCAATAAAATTAGGAAATATATATGATTCTTCATTTTATATCTGTCTAAATGAAACAACAATAAAATAAATACGCTTAGAAATCAAAACTGAAAGTGGAATCGTCGTAATAATGTTATGTAATGCAATAATTTTTTATATGCTGTTTTCTGGGAAGTTGTAATCGAATGTCTACTATCCAGTGCACATCAGAAACATACTTTGCCACAAAAAATGGCAACGGTAGCTGAGTGGTAATGATCGCGAACTCGTGGCCAGGGTTATCGTGTCCAAACACCCCTGAAGACTCAACTTGTAGAGATGCTGATGCCCGTTAAATCCGTCGAGGCTCAGTCCTCCCATTGGCATGGTATGGCTGTTTGGAGAGCAGGTGTCAACTCAGATATCATCCTCGTTGGTTGATCTTGATACAAGATTGCGAAGTCCTTCATCAATAACCCTCATACTTCTTTAGAGTGCAACATAAATTAAAATCAAATCAAATTGTAACGGGTTCTATTCGCGATTCTGGTTAGTCCTCTAGGGCAGTGGACTTAAAACTGTGTCCAACCCTGGGATTCCACAAGGCCTACCCAGGGGTTCCACAAGTCACAATAAAATTTCAAAAATAAAAGTATAAATATTTGTATGCAAAATGAATTCAAGTTCTGTATGAAGTTTGTATAATTACAAGTATCTAAAACTCGTCCTATTCATTACAACTGAAAATTGTATTTATATATAATAAACTTTATTTTTCAAAACTTTTTAAAGTTTTGTTATAATATAATAAAAGAATACTAAAATGTGTGCTTTATTTTTATATATTCCTTCTACTTCCTACTAAATCGTGAATATTCTATTGTTTACTTTCTTGAGCTCCATGAGATAACTTTATACTCGTTAATTAACTCAGTGTCTTGCATAACTAAATAATTTTCTAATGGAATATGCACCATTTTGCAATTGTGGGGGGAAAACACCCATAAAGCAGATGAGGGAATAAATTATAAACGGATTCAATGATAAAATCTAAATTTATACAAGAATATCTCCTAAATTTTATGTTACAAATTCATGAAAAATGCACAGTATTTCTCACGCAGCTATAAACATTTTAATGCCATTCAGAACATTGTGCTTAAGTGAAATATATTTCTAAATGTGAGTGATTACAAAAACAAAGTACAAAAACAAATCAAACGCAAAATATTACATACGACTGTAGATAATTTCAATAGACATAGACTTTCGACAATTTTTGAATGAAAAAAAAACCAAGCACATATCCCAGTTACTAAATATAATGCTTGGGTATGTGACACTTGGATCACGAATTAATATTATTAATGAGTAAATTATATTAAAATATTATATTAGAATTGTTTAATAAAATAGATGCAATATTTCTTTTAATTGCCTTTACATAAAGTACCTATAACATGTTGATCTACTTTAAATATTATTTTGACATATATTTTTCAAAGTCAGAGAGAGAGAGAGAGAGAGTTTCTCAAACTGTGGGGCACCCCCTCCCCAGGGAAGCGTGATAACTCTACGAGGGGGGCGTGAGCATATTGAAAAGCCGAAAACAAAAGATTATTTTTAAAAAAATATTAATTTGCGAAAGTAAGCAAACAATATATATTCTGACATAAAAAGAAATACACATATAAGTGTATCAGAACTGTACAATATATTTTATAATTAATTTAGCAATATTTTAAGTTAAGTATAAGTTTAATAGTTACCATTGACCCATGGGCTTGTCATACACTGGTGTGCAAAAATTAAGGACGAGACGGTTTTTTCAATATAACTTTGTACAAAAGCTTTCCAAATCAACACATTTAATACCGTAAGATCCCCAATACGTAAGGACATGTGTAATGTAAGCAACACTTACTAAAAGAGAAATCAGAGGGATAAGAAGAAGCTTTATTGAAAAAGTAGCATGGAGCGCAATGCGACTGAAGGCCGAAACATCCCTGTGACGGGTGTCCAGCAAGAAACATCCGGTCTTTAGTAGGGGATATGATCTCCCCTGACTGCTAGACAGGCTTCACAGCGTCTGCCCATGCTGAGAATGAGGGTGTCAATGAGTTGTTGAGGCATTGCTGCCCCTTCATCTTGCAGCGCCAATCGAAGCTCTCGAATCGTTACTGGTGGTAAGGTACGAGCTGTCAAGCGTCTGCCTAGAAAATCCCATACATGCTCGATGGGATTGAGATCCGGAGATCGTGCCGGCCAATCCATACGCTCAATATCCTCACTCTCTAAGAGCTGTTCGGCAGCTACTGTGCGATGACATGGTGCATTGTCGTCCATGAAAAGGAACTGCAGACCCATAGCGCCTCTAAAAAGACGCACATATGGAAGAAGAATCTCGTTACAATAACGGGTCCCGTTGACTGAACCTGCGTCGAAGATGTGAAGGTCTGTACGACTACCAAGCATGATGGGTCCCAAACGAGAAACCGCGACCTCCATTCCTGTCCCTTTCAATGATGTTCGAGGGATGATTGCGGCTTCCCCGCTCTCTCCAGATGAGTATGCGATGAGATTCGCTACTCAAACTGAATCTGCTCTCATCTGTAAAGAGTACTCGTCCCCATTCATTGTCTCTCCAATTCTGGTGTTCCCGGCACCACAGAGAACGCCTTCTCCGATGGGCAGGCGTTAAAGGTACACACCGTACAGGGCGTCGTGCAAACAGACCACCACCGCGCAGTCTTCTGGCCACGGTAAAACGCGATATCGGTCGTCCAGTCGCCTGTGTCGTGTGTCTAGCGATTTCTCCCGCTGTCTGTCGCCTGTTTCTTCTGGCCTGTAAGACAATGTACCGGTCATCTGTGGGTGTGGTTCCTCGTGGACGACCACTACTGAACCCCCGGATAGCTGTTCCTGTAGTTTGAAATTGTCTCCAAAGTCGTGAAACGATGCTGTGAGCAATTCCGAACTCTGCAGCCACACTTGTCACACTGCGGCCTTCCTCCAACTTCCCAATGATTCGACCTCGGGTAAAAGCATCCAGATGTCGTCTAACAGATTGATTATTCGCCATTTCTCGCTGAGGCAGCAACTCGGTGTGATTTTAACTGCTATACGGCGTGCAATCTCTTTGCCAGAAATACTGATCTTACACCGACAACATGCTTTATACTACTCAGACACTCCCCCATTACGTCTACCTGCATATCTGCGCATGTGCTACCGTACATCACCTTACTTAATCTCCTGATTGGTCTTTCTGTCCGCTCTGCCTCTTCGTTCAGCTGATATGCTAATTTTTCGACTTCGTCCTTAATTTTTGCACACCAGTGTATATAAATTATATACAAAAATTTACACTTATCTTGATAATTTGTTGTATGGTTTATAATTAATCCATCTTCTGCCGATTAAAAGACACGCGATTCTCTTTCCTATGCCTTCCACGTAGGCGTGCGTATGTGATATATTGAGGGGGGTGAAAAAGGAATTAACAAGCAAATTCTCTGAAATAAGTAAATCCTTCGCAAACGCTTTCAATGTTTTTTTATTGCATTCCAAAACATTTGGAATAATTTTATGAATAGCAGTGAAGAGAAAAGATTGCACTTTGGAAAGGCGTATATATACGTCTGGGGCAATTAACGCTTTGGCTGTGAAATATGTTTAAATACGCGGGTAGTACTTAAGAGATTAAAGTCGTATTGTCGCTTTAGCGTCAAAGTATAGTATTATTGAATTAAATACATTGTTATTGTATGGAGGGAGGGAGCGATGAAAATTATGTTTGAATATTGAGTCCGCAAATATTGGAAGTTTGAGAAACACAGTTCTAAGAATGTGTTTGGAAAGAGGTTCTACAAAAATACTTTCTAGTTCTATGGGTTCTACGAAGACAACTTCAAGTTTCTGGGGTTCCGTGAGTTGAAAAAGAGTTTGAAGACAACTGCAGTAGGGAAAATACTTTTACTGACGTTATATGATTATAAAATCTCTTTCTATAAAGGAACTGCGATTTATGTTAAAGAGGGTTACTATTTAAAGTCAAGGGAAGAGTGAAGTTGTTGATGTGGTAATTGTGGTCATTGCTGACATTAAGACGTTAGATAGCTCAAGGTGAAAGAATTAGTCAGGTCGTTCAAGGACTCATATCACTGATGAGGTTCGGCTATTAATGAATGATAAGTACAAGATTTATATATTCTAGATCAGAGATTCTCAACCATTTTTTTGTTGCGGTACACTTTTAACTGTTTCAAAATTTGGTGGTACACTAACAGTAAAATTGTAAAGGCGCCCCCCCCCTCGGGTGCCCTTCTCCTTGATTATCAGCGTGAGCTAGAGGTGTATGAATAACGAAAGAACTAGAAGCAGACATAATCTTAATATGAATTTATTAAGATCTTTAACTTAAACGTCTAACAAATTAGATAATAATGTGATATGTGAGAGAATCCACGGTAGCTAAACACAAAATATATATAATACCGAAATAATGTAACCTGGACCACTATCAATACTAACTCGCCTAAGCTCTATTCCTAGACTATCACAGATACGAATATTAAATAGTCACTCCTACCTTTAATGTAGTCTGAAGTAGCTATCACAATAATCCTTGATGAAGTTGCGTATTTACTTGAGTCAATGGTATGCACCTTGACTTAAGGACTCTCTATCACGTATAATTTCTGTTTGCTGTCACTTAAAGTTTCCAAAACCTCTTCACGCTTGAAACCCGTATTATCTTTATATTCCTCAAATTGGCACCCAGCTTACTCTAACTTCTGATATTTAAAAGCTTCCTTATTTGCATCTTTCCTTCATGCTTCACTTCTTGGATTTGGTTGGAAAAGAGTTGCCATTAATTCTGGCCCCAAAGAACCCAAAGTACATGTTAATGAAAGGACGCATGAGCACGTCACAAAATAAGTTTACAAGAATTTTACTTGTCTGTAATACATTATGTAAAATAGTTTACAATAATAATTTTCAACGTTATAGATATACCGCGAATATTCTTAGTTTATTTCTATAAATGGCAGAATGATTTTTTTTTGGCTCTGGTTTTTATTTTTTTCTCAGAGTATAATTGATAATTTTAAAAAAAAATTGGTCGTACACTTTAAGAATTTGGCTGCACACAAAAGTACCACGTCACAGTGATTAAGAATTACTGTTCTAGACATTTAAATTCGTATTTAAGCTGGTGTGCTTCTCCATAGCTTAGGTAAAATTTAAATAGTGATTAAAAATCATAAAATAAAGTATATATTTTAAGAAAATGTCTCATCTCCTTTGGTGAACCCTCAGACTTCAGTGAGGGAAAATCCACGGCAAAATTAAATCAATTGCCACAAAAACTTATTTGCTAATAAATATTTAAAAAATGCATAGCTAATGATGTTATTAGGCCAACTCAATGTTGAAATGAATATAATCCTTATCTTAGTGAAAATTGTATTGTTACCTAGATCGGGGTTTGAGAATTTTATGCAGATCAGTCTCAAAGAGAAAAACAGTTCTTCAGGAGCGGTGGAAATTTATTGTCGAAAACAAATCTTTGAAATACAGGATACTGCAGCAACATTTGTAGAATAAATCTCAGAAGGCCTTCACACCTTCTACGGCGACCAGACATAGCTATCAGTGTCTAAAATACAAGCACATTAAAGATTATTCATAAGCATTCACTGGACCTACTCAACAACCAAAGTAATCACTAATCGCTTGTGGACTCCTCAGAGGTCAAGACAATACTAACTCAGTTTCGGCGAGTTTCTCTTTTCATAGTCTGCACTGATTTTTCTGAAAAATTCCTCTTATGTCATAGATCGTGATATTAGTATATTTCTCCAGTAACTTCCTGTATCATCCATTTGGTCACCAAGTCGTCAACATAATCACCAAAAAAGATGCCAACTTGACTCTATCGCCAAGATTTTGCCTAGTTTTCTTTGAATCGCCATTATAATGTAAGGAACAGCGTTATTATAATTTTTTAATAATTAAGTACAGCAGAGAGTAAAACAAATATATTACATATCCAGATATAAATTATTTACACTATTTTGAGCATTTATTACACAAAATTCGTAACAATACAAATATAAACGGATGTGTTACCTGCAGACACATAAAGGTGCCTTCCCGGTTCTCCCTCCCTTATGACTAGGGAACCTGCGGGCACCTTCTTCGAGTACATGCAGTCAACAATCTCTTTCACCTGAGATGACGTCACCAGGTGCTGAAGAAAGTCATTTCCTAGGATAGCATCTTTGATTAGTTGTTTCCATCTGAAAATGAAGTGAATTCAAGTTATTATTTAATTTAGTTGGATGAGAGTTAACAAGAACAGACAAAATAGACCAAGCCATGACTTAAAATACAGGTAGTAACAGCTACATTTAAACTCCACCTTCCCTTGATCATTAGCGACAGCCAGGGGCACCACTTATTCTTTTGATAAGCAACTAGTTCTTCCCCTTCGGCTGCCCAGGATCACCCCCGAAGAAAGATGTGTACACGTGGAATCAGGGAATGCCTGTTTCCCTCCTTTTAGTCCTTAAGCTATTTTCTATAACTACAGAGTGTTTTTTTCCAGGTATAGAAGTTTAAGTTGGCATTACTTTCCAAGATGGCGACCGATTTAACAGCTGTCAAGTGATTTATTCTCAGTTTGGTTTGGCAATTCATCATGAATAGACTCACGCCTGAACAACGCTTTCAAATTGTGCAATTTTATTTCGAAAATAATGGTCGATTTTCATAAGTGAATTTTGTTTAGCAATGAAGCGCACTTCTGGTTGAATGGCTACGTCAACAAACAAAACTGCCGCATTTGGAGTGAAGCTAATCCACAATTGTATGTCGAAAAACCGTTACATCCAGAAACACTGACTGTTTGGTGCGCTTTATGGGCTGGTGGAATCCTTCCTCAAAACCGATGAAGGCCACAACGTTACAGTCAATGGTGATCGGTATGGAGCCATGATTACTAACTTTTTCATTCCTGAATTGAACAATCATGATGTCCAGGAGCTGTGGTTCCAACAAGACGGCGCAACATGTCACACAGCTCGTGCCACAATCGATTTATTGAAAGACACGTTGGGTGACCGCCTAATTTCACGTTTTGGACCTGTGAATTGGCCTCCAAGATCTTGTGATTTAACACCGCTAGATTATTTTTTGTGGGGCTATGTAAAATCATTGGTCTATGCGGATAAGCCACAAACGCTTGACCATTTGGAAGACAACATTCGCCGTGTTATTGCCGATATACGGCCACAAATGTTGGAAAAAGTCATCGAAAATTGGACGTCCAGATTGGACTACATCCGAGCCAGCCGTGGCAGTCCTATGCCAGAAATAATATTTAAAATGTAATACCACAAGATTATCTTTCGAATAAAAAAAATTCATATCAAACGAATAATACATCGTTGTTTTATTGGAATTTAACGTTCTATACCTCTAAAAAAACACCCTTTATAATTGATGTTTGTTGTTTATTTAAGTGACCCCTTGTGTTGTGGAACGTAAGAACATTAAATAATATTTGCTCCTGTTATGCAGACTTCTTTATTCAGTACAACGAAGACATGACATGGGGATTTGTCATAGTGACGCCCAACGTTCTAACTGGACCAGGAAACCAAGATGCTGATCAACACTTCCTTGAGCTGACATGTTTTTCTTCGACCAACTGACCACGTGTATCGAAATTTTAGTGTGTGTCACCCCGACAGTCAACGTGAAAGTGCTTGATCGTATCTGAAAATCATCGGTTTTAGTATCATCCTGATACTAAGGTGAAAGTGCTCGTCTTTGAGTTGGAAAATTATCAGTTTTAGTTTCATTCCGATACTAAGGTGAAAGTGCTCGTCTTTTAGTTGGAAAATTATTGGTTTTAGTATCATCCGGATACTAAGTTGAAAGTGCTCGATTTTACGTGAAGAAAATAATCCAAAGTGAAATTGTGTTGATTTATGTGTTCAAAATACCATCGTGATCAAGAAAGTGGTGTGCTTAAGAAATATTTAAGATATTTTACGTTAAATAGAAATACATTCAATATCGTTTTGAAGTGCGCGAGTGATGTTTACGAGATCTCTGCTATTTTGAAGAAAAACAATCTCATCTCGAGATTATGTGTTACTGAAATCTTCACCTGTACTTGAAGAAGCAAACGGAAATTAAATCTGCGAGTAGATGTAACAAATCTTTTGTACAATAATATTGAGGAATATGACCATTTATCTTTCTTGAGATACTAGCTGCATGGCCCTGCGTTGCACGGGCTATCTCTACTTTTATAAATTTTCCCTTTCTTTCACGAAATCAGAACTTCTAATACTCATTTTCAAAATGACTTCCATCCCCCCT
Source organism: Trichonephila clavipes (assembly GCA_019973935.1). Lineage (NCBI taxonomy): Eukaryota > Metazoa > Arthropoda > Arachnida > Araneae > Nephilidae > Trichonephila > Trichonephila clavipes. The sequence goes on along the minus strand of BMAU01019369.1, from coordinate 144,932 downwards.
CCACCGCTTATCCCGGCGTTGTTCGGGCTTTCTCTTTTCTTCATGACACCAGCATTTCTATGTGTGTGTTTGTACGCGCACAATGTGAGTGATTTCTAAAATTTTGTCAAAAAATTTCTCTTTTTCGAAATAGCTGCATGGTCCGGCGTTGCACGGGCTATCTCTATTGTTATAAATTTTCCCATTCTTTCACAAAATCAAAACTTCTAATACTCATTTTCAAAATGACTTCCCCCCTCCACCACAATTTTTTTAATTGTAATTATTTCAATCTGCCGTTAAATAGTGAAAGATCATTTCTGCTTTCAGGAAGAAGCAGCTGATATAACATTATTGATAAATATGTATTGGTGCTCCCTGGCTGTCGCTAATGGTCAGGAATGAAAAAAGTTGTTACATTCTCCCCCACCGAGAAAAAAAGAATGGGAAAAGAACAAATGTTTTTGAATATTTCTCATTTTAGCAGTGTTTGTGGCAACTCATGCCACATATTTTGATAATCTCTACAACAGCGAATTTTAAGCGCATCTTCCCTATCCGATGGGGAAATTTAAACAATTAAGAAAGAAGTAATTAATTATTTCGGTTGTTGCTGTGGCTACTATAATTTTTGTTATGATATACTTTTATTCAATCGATTGCCTTTTGTAACTCGGATTTTATGTTTGTTGATCTAGTAAGTTCTATATGTCACGTGGTTTGTGGATAAGATGATGAAAGAAAAATTTGAAGCGTGTGTTTATTTCGAATTGAACAATACGGACCTTGGACCAAAGAAATATATTAAATTATTAATAAGTAAAAGACTCCGAAATTAAGAAATATCTCTCTTAAATGATTATTCTTCAGTTTGAATGGATTACAGAAAGATAATCAACATTCCTTATTCATCTCATTAAGTTGTAGAATATAAATTCAAAGCTTGAAAAAGTATACAAGGCAATATTTTTTTTATTTTGACTTATGAAAGTAGAAAAAAAATGATACTTTTTCCTACATCAGCGACAATTACATGCAATTGTTTTTATGAAGTCCTTTATACTAGCTTTTTTTCATTTCATCCAAGCAAATCAAATATTAAAGTGTTTCTTGAAGGTCTTTGCGCTATTGAAGTAGAAGTTTATGAAGGCAATATTTTCCAGATTATTCTGAATTAAGAATAGCAGTCATTCACATATACAAAATGCCATCAGAAAAACTTATTTTGTTTTATCAGTTTATTAATGATCATTTTTTCTTTTTCTCTCATAGAATGATTGCTCCTAGAACAAAATTTAAAAAATTTCATACATAGCTATAGGATAAAATGCAGTTCCATTGTGGAAATTTTACTTAATTTTCAATTGCTAGACAAATTGGATGATCCTGAATATGAATTAAATGTTATTTTTGTCATTGGGAAGCTAATAACAGCTTTACTTACAATTCAAATTCACTCGAATCTCGACTTCTCGTCGTTCTCAACTCGTTTATAGACTTATTTCATGAAATTTTATAAATTTATACTGTTAAAAGAATTTTATTTTTATTTTTATACATTCATCCATTCAATTACCGAGTCCAAACAGTTGTTTTAAGCGTTTGGCAATTCCTTTCAAAAATTCATTGTTTGTGAAATCTATTTCTTAAAAAGGTTTTAAAATGCTAGAAAATGGATGTTTTATTTAACATTAATTGGAATGATAGCTTTTTTACATTTACTTTATTCAATGATACAAAAACGAATTCTAAATTTGTGAACATTTAAGATACTATATAATGGGTACTAATCCGGTTCTTCTACTAATCCTCTTGAGGAAAATATTCTTTAACCGTGATTTTAGTTTAAAAACCGCTTATCGTAGGAATGACTTGATTTTATGCAAATGTAACGACTTTTTAAGTGCCTGTCATTCAGTATGCGGGTTAATGGTTAAGTATTGATCAAAGCGTGAACAGCGATTACACATAATTGCGTAGATTGATGAGTGGTCTCCCGTCTTGACGTAGAATCCGCAAGGAATCGGTGAAGTAATCAACATTGAAGCCGACCAAGCTATCGGGCTTCAAGAAGGATCATACAAGGAGTTTCTAAGCTAGATAAATGAATGGCAAACTCTAGTTTTTCTGATTAGGGACTAAGATTTCATATTGGTCCCAGAGTTAAGTTATAAAATTGCATGCTTGATAAAGGGCTAAAGATATAATAAAAGTAGCTATTTTTATGATCATGTCTGCTTCTTCCTCGAACCCTCTTACACCCGCGACCTTCGGGTCGTGACAACTAGATCATAAGAATTCTGACATGTCAATAACATGTCCACATCTTACTGATACAATAGCATTTGGAATTGTAAACTACTTTATGGGTGAACTTTTTGTTTCATTTTGATTTCAAAATAAAAATTTATTCTCGATGTTAAATGCAGTTATTCTGTTGTTGTTGCTCATGCCACCTGTCTGACATAGTCAGATCGAAGCCCACGAAATTCATCGTGGCAATGGGCTAGATGTACGCCTGTCGTTGGCCTTTATCCTTGAGCACCATACAGGTGACAGTACGATTTAGCTCTGTGAAATTCCCGAAGGGACTATAGAACATTACGATAGATGGCGCCACCATCTATAACCCTCTCCGCAATTTAGGCATGGAACTGAAGTGGAGGGTAATTTTTTCCAGTTCCCTGCACTCGGGATTCAGCCCACAAGACTTTCGGACCCACTGATTTAACGAGCACGCACTCCGTGTGTACTCGGAGGGTATTTGGCGGTACGGGCATCGAACCCAAGCCTTCTGGTTCGGTAGTCCGGTGCTCTAATCACTAGGCTACCCACGGCCTTAAAATGGAAGAATCTTGAGATCAAACCCGATGCAAGGCATTGGGAGTGATTGACTCTGACCACTAGACCATGGGGGACTCATAGTAGTTATTCTAATGCATATAACCAACGATTATTAAAGGAAACAAATATGTAGTACGGCTTCTAAGGATAGATTGGTTGTGTCTTACAAAGGATACATATATGTAGCGTTTTTTAATTAATTACATTCATATTTTGTTATTTGCTTATTAATTCTACAGAAGAAATCAATTATACAAACGTAATTAAAAATTCTTCAGCATAATCTGTAGCATAGAAAAGAGTTAAAACTGGTCAAATGATGGCATCTAGAACTTGTTCTTGGAGTCGCTGGTATTTTTAATGATTTATAACATATTAATAAATATTTTAGAAAGACTTTCCTCTAAAATGAACTGATGCAGTAGTAAATGGATAAATTTTAAATGGCCCTACCCAAAAGACAAGAAGGTACAGTTGCTGATAATACTGACAATTATGACTATAGTAAAAATTAGAATAATTGTCGAAGAATAAAATCATATGTAAATAATAAATGCGTATAATTAATTTTCATTTGATTACAAAGTATTCTTATACAGAGAATTTAAAGCAAATAATTTCTTGTTACAAAGTAATTAAAAGATTACATACAAATGCAACTTTACCAAAACTTTCTTAGTTTGAATATGAATTGTAAATACTTAGTTCGACAAACATTCATACTTAGAAAGAGAAGTAATCACTTCTTCCTTTACACGTCGATTTTAAGGTATCCGATTACCTTCGGAACCGTGATTTTAAAAAGGCGCATAAATAGATAATTTTCATGATATTTAGTGTCACTTAGATTAGAATACATGTATAAAATTGTTTTAAGGACATTTTGACAAAAAAATTATTTAAATACAATATTTTGGCAAAAAATTAACTTAGAATAACCTTTTTCCAAAATGTTCTCCTTTTGTGAAAAATGCTTCTATTATAATAATATTTTGCCTGTATGTAGCTCAGACCTCTACAGAGGTTCAACTATGATTTTTGATAAATTCACATTATTTTCGCTGTTACAACCCATAGAAATAGTTATTGGCGTTTTTTTTCTTAAAATTTCTCCCCTCTGTTGTCGTAAAACATGGATAAACCTACTTCTACGTTATATATTTCAAAAATTCTAGTTCAGCCTCTGTACAGAGGTCTGTACAGAGGCTGAACTAGAATTTTTGCCTGTATGTACAGCCTCTGTACATACAGGCAAAATATTATTATAATAGAAGCATTTTTTACAAAAGGAGAACATTTTGAAAAAAGGTTATTCTAAGTTGATTTTTTGTCGAAATATTGTATTTAAAAAAATTTATTTTTGTCAAATTGTCCTTAAAACAATTTTATACATGTATTCTAATCCAAGTGACACTAAATATCATGAAAATTATCCATTTATGCGCTTTTTTAAAATCACGGTTCCGAACATAGTCGGATACCTTAAGGCTTCTTACAAATAAAAATATATACCTCACACAGAAACGCTATATAATATTTTTCGAAGATTTTTCTTCATGGTATTTAAAATTTACTTTCTTAGCATTTTATATAACTTCAATACCATTTGAGTATGGCTTCTTACACACATACAAGATACTTGTCAATAAAATGATTTTTTTGTCTCCTAAGTCTTTTCTTTGTCTCAGTATATATATACTAGCCGTTACCCACCCAATCCATCAGGTATTTCATGATGTTTTATGACTATGCGAGGGGGGATCCAAAAATAACTGGAACTTATTTTTGTATATACATATAATCTTTTTTATTTTGCATTTTTATTGAACTCTACAGTAGTCCACTTCAAAATATTGCCCATGCGCATTGATGCTCTTGTCCTACCGTTTTTGCCACTGCTCAAAACTGTTCTGGAACTTTTGATCTTCACGATTTTTAAACATGAATCAATAGCATATTTAGTATAAGGGAATTTTGCCATTACGTCTTCAAAACTATCCTTAGCTAGGGAAGTTCTTGATTGATCATGATTTACGTTAGAAATTAACATATAATATGCTAATGCTTTAAGGTAATATACATAAGCAACATCAACATTTACAGGATACTGTTCAAAGCATTTAGGATGTTTTCTTTGACTTCGTCCACATGACTGAATCACTTTCCTTTCAGACTTCTTCATACACTGAGACAAACAAAATGCCAGATGGAGATAAATAGGCTAAGTAGGGTGGATGCGGCACAACCCACGTGTTGTTGTTTGTCAAAACTGTTGAACCACTAAAGTTTTGCGGCTTTGGAGCATGGTCATGAATGTGCTCCATCACATGTTCGTTTCCTCAGAAATTTGGTGAATGATTATCTTTAGATAACCTTCAACAATTGCACATTTGATTTTAGCTATGTTTTCGTTTCGTCATTTCTTCCTGAGTAAGAACAAACTGAGCTTGGCATGTTGTCAAAAATGAACGGAAAACCATTCGTAGACCTGTGATTTTCTCAAAGCATCGCCCTTAAAAGTTTGCCGAAGTATCCCAATGGTCTCGACCGCGTTTTCCCAACATAAAGCAAAATTTCACACACAATCTTTTTTTTTCTACTCGGCTATCTCACTAAAAGCCAAAGATTTAAAACAGAAATGCAAGCAACAGAGCACTACAAGCAATCCACTTAACTCGCTAATTCAAGAACAGTCTCAAAAGGCCCTTGGTAGTCGATTTCCATGTTATGAATTGTAAATACAAATAGATATCTTACGTAGAATATATAAAGTATCATTAAATATATTTATAATCGCTTCTTTCCCTAATTGTTCAGAAAACATTTCTTATTTTACAGGGGCAATGGCATTATTTACAGGGTTCTTTTTCAAATTGGAATGAATCCAAAACAATGTATTTTTATAAAATCATAGTTTTCATTCAGAATGATGTGACTAGTGTAATTTCATGAAGCGAGTTCATTGCCAGGCACTAACTTGATAGTTACCAAGTATAATAAATAGTTATTGTAAAAAGTAAATAAATGCATGGGTATCCGAAAAGTATATGGCTACACTTCAAAAATGAATTAAAAATAAACGAAGATCTTCACTTACAGTTTTTCACGCTTCATTAAAAATTTTTTTTAAGTTTCTGTTTAATGAAATGCAAAATTAGACGGCGCAACGTCTAGATTTTTCAACGTTCTTGTTTCAAAATTGCTTCACAACAAGAACAAGCACAAGTTGTAGAAATGGCTTATTGAATTTAAAACTTCAAAGCATGATCACGTGAATGAGGCATCACTACAAGGGAGTTTGGAAGTGAGAATGGTTACAGATTGAAAGCTCTCCGGGCAATAAATGGGAAGAGGTGCAAATAAAATATACTGTAATAAACTTGATTTCATTGAATATATGTATTTTATTTATTTATTTATTATTTTTGCAATACCCTTTAATTCGAAATTGTTTGAACACGAAAAAATATTTTAAACTCCTCAGTTTCGTGTTAAACGATTATCACAGTAATATTTAAAAGTGTAGCCATATTTTTCAGCCACTTCGTGTAATATAACATGTTGACGTAGTTCACCATCCTTTTATAGTTGATGAAAAATTTCTACTCAGTATTTTTAATAGTCTTTGTTGCTTGTTAAAATGAAACTAATTTCAAATTACAATCTATTCAAGGTATCCGACTACGTTCGGAACCGTGATTTTAAAAACGGGCATAAATGGATAATTTTCATGATATTTAGTGTCACGCAGATTAGAATACATGCATAAAATTGTATTTAAATAAATTGTTTGTCAAAATGCCCTTAAAACATTTTTATGCATATATTCTAATCTAAGTGACACTAAATATTATGAAAATTATCCATTTATGCGCTTTTGAAAATTACGGTTCCGAACGTAGTCGGATACCTTAATCAAAAATAAAATTTCACGTTAATTTTTTCGATCGTATATTACGTCTTTTCATATTCATAGCTTAAAACAGCTTTACTTTTAGACAAATACTATATAAATGTTTACAACACACACACAATATATATATATATAAATCTTGTGTAATTGCGCTCTCTGTCTGCTTGGCATCATCACGTACGAATGTAAATAACTGCAGCTCTTTGTCTTTGTGTCCTCCAACATGCCGCTGCCTATTCAATGTGAAAATGTACCGCAATTGTGTTTTAATCTATTGATGTGCGCTTCATAATAAAGAAGGAAAGTTTATTCGGAAGATGTCTTCAATAAATCAGATATGACAACAAACTAACATCGGCCAACGCTACTACAATACATAACATACATATAAAGGGTGTTTTTTTAGAGGTATAGAACTTTAAATTGCAATAAAACAACGATGTATTATTCGATTGACATGAATTTTTTTTATTCGAAAGATAATCTTGTGGCATTACATTTTAAATATGATTTCTGGCATAGAACTGCCACGGCTGGCTCGGATGTAGTCCAATCTGGACGTCCCATTTTCGATGACTTTTTCCAACATTTGTGGCCGTATATCGGCAATAACACGGCGATTGTTGTCTTCCAAATGGTCAAGCGTTTGTGGCTTATCCGCATAGACCAATGACTTTACATAGCCCCACAGAAAATAGTGTAGCGGTGTTAAATCACAAGATCTTGGAGGCCCATTCACAGGTCCAAAACGTGAAATTAGGCGGTCAACCAACGTGTCTTTCAATAAATCGATTGTGGCACGGGCTGCGTGACATGTTGCGCCGTCTTGTTGGAACCACAGCTCCTGGACATCATGATTGTTCAATTCAAGAATGAAAAGGTTAGTAATCATGGCTCTATACCGATAACCATTGACTGTAACGTTGTGGCCTTCATCGTTTTTGAAGAAGTTCGAACCAATGATTCCACCAGCCCATAAAGCGCACCAAACAGTCAGTTTTTCTGGATGTAACGGTGTTTCGACATACTCTTGTGGATTAGCTTCACTCCAAATGCAGCAGTTTTGTTTGTTGACGTAGCCATTCAACCAGAAGTGCGCTTCATCGTTAAACAAAATTCGCTTATAAAAATCGGGAACAACGGCAATCTCGTTTTGGGCCCATTCGACGAATCTACGCCTTGCTTGATGATCGTTTTGATGAATTGCCAAACCAAACTGAGAATAAATCACTTGACAGCTGTTAAATCGGTCGCCATCTTGGAAAGTAATGCCAATTTAAACTTCTATACCTGGAAAAAAAACACTCTTTATATAGTAATCTCCAAGGGGTTTCTAATAAATCAAGTACTTTTTTTTCATACATATTGGATATTTCTGAAAATTATATGAAAACTATATGATTGAATGAGATATTTCTCCAAACTCCAGAAAGAAGTCCCTTTTTCACTAAAACCATCCGTGTGGTAGTTAGGAGAGGGGAGGGGGTGCCAGCTCAGGCGTCGTCCACGTCACTTGACCATGGTTTAAAATTACGTGGTCCGTCGCCAAAAGCCCTCGTGTAGCTGAATAGTACGATGTTAATATTCAATCAATCAATCAATTCACTAAAGCTGTTTATCCTCAGTCCTTAAACTTTTTCGTAAGAGCGAAGAATAAGTCGAAGAAAAGAAAATTCTAGAATATTTGACACATAATAACTGACAAATCTTTCAATCACAATGCAATAAAATAAAAATGAATCCTTTTTTTTCTCTCAAAATTAAATAGATGCGCAATTCTTACCTAAAATCCTTTTCGTGTTTCTCCAATTTGTAATCGTGTGCACCTTTGGCTGAAGGATGTGTTGCACTCTCGCCTGATACCCCTTGCTTCTTGGCAGTGGGAGGAGCCAGCGAAGTAGGTATGATAGAGCCATTGACGTCACCAGAGACCACGGCGTTAGGCGCGAGGTTGGAATGAGAGGCATTATTAGAAGTGATTTCTAGAACAGACTGAAAAAAATATATACGTTAATTCGTTATGTATGTAATGATAATCTTCTCGACATTAAAAATCTAATTGGATCTTGGAATGCAATCAAAAATAGAGTAATATATTTCAGAGGGAAAGTATTTCTAATACATTTGTTTTTAATAGAGAGTTAGTGTACGCCAGCGTTTTTCAAACTGTGGGGTGCCCACATTTGGAGAATTTTTACGAGACATCATAAAACAATTGGTTATTTTAAAAAATAAATTGAAAATTGCATTCTGACATGGACATTGACATCATACCCTTAAAATTGTACCAGTACTGCGCAATATATTTTACAATTTATTTAACAATTCTAAGGTAAACACAAGTTTTATAACTACCAGTAACCCGGTGGGCATGCCAAATTAGCACTTATCTTCATAATGTGTACGGTTTATATATATATAATCAGTAGGACACAGGAAAATTTCAAGGGGGGGTCCGGGGTCGAAAGATCCCCATTCTTGTATCATCCTCCTTTTGATTTTGTCGTTTTTCGGGTATAAAACACAGTAAAAAACTAATTATTGAATAAATATTTAGCATTAATTAATAAAATTTATCATTAATAACAAATACTTAATTAAATTTTACGCGTACTATATACTTAGAATAATAATCAATCGGAAAAAATATCAAGGGATTTGGGGGGGCTCCGGGCCCGAGGACCCCCCCTCTTGTGTGCGCCACTAATATATATATAAAGTTAATTATACTTTGCTGCCCTTTTCAAGTGACGCGATTTGCTCCGAAATGCCACCGCTTTTCACGTAGGCACACTTATGTAACATATTGGGAGGGGGGAGCAATTCGCAATAAGCAAATTCTATGAAATAAGTAAAAATCCTTCGCAAACACTGCCAATTTTCTTTTATTGCATTCGAACTCCTTAGAAATTTTTTCATGAATAGCAGTGCATAGAAAAGGACGTACTTCGGAGACGTATATATACTTCCGGGGCAATTAATGCTTTGACTGAGCGAGCGAGATCTTTATATATACCAATGACACACAAGAGGTTAAAGTCGTATTTTAGCTTTTGCTTCAAAGTATGGTATCATTGAATTCAGTGCATTGTTGTTGTATGGAAGGGGGACGCGACGAAAACTCTGAATATTGGGTCGCAAATATTGAAAGTTTGAGAAGCACTAGTGTACGCATAAGCAACAATTTAAGAATTAGCATGAAATAATTTTTTAAAAAGTTAATCAAGAGATGATTGTATACGAAGTATTGTTGTTTTTCTGTTCTTAATAAAATACTATGCACTGTGTTTTGTCTTTTTTTTTCTGTTGCCTGCTAAATGAATGCTGTCTATAAAAATTATTATATTTCATGATGATCAAACGATTTTTTTAGAGAGATAGACTTCACTCATATTCTTGACTTAATATAAGCAAATGAAAATTACTTTATGAAAATACAAGACCATTCCGGTACCAAAAATACAAAAAAAAATTTTAAAAAATCTCTCGTGTAAGTATTGTTTGAAATAACTAATTGTACGACAGTCGAGGAATATCTGTGTGTGCATAGTACATTACTTATTCATTTACAGGTGAATGATAGCAAAAATTCAAGTCAATGAAGTACTGCAAACGCGTAACGAATATTTTATGATATTCGCTATAGAGATCACGATATTTTATGGTAGGGGTGTACACCAGCACTTCTCAAATTTTAAATGCTTGCGACCCAATATTCAATTATAATTTCCGCCCCCCATCCCCCACTATACAATAATAATCTACTGAATTCGGTAATCATTTACTTTGACTCTAATGCGGCAATACGTCTTTAACTATAAACAGTGCAAGATAAGTATTAAATTTTGCATTTAATTTTGTATATGATAAGCCCATGGGGTCATTAGTAATTATTAAACGCATTCTTAACTTAGTAATGATGAATTATTGATCAAATACATATTGTAGTGCTGATACATTTATAAGTATATTAAATCATTGTAAATATGTATTTTTTATTAACTCACAATGTATTTTGTTATGATTTTAATTTTAGTAGATTGATAATTTTTTTAAAAAAATCTTTTATTTTCGATATGCTCGCACCCCCTTGTAAGATTATTACGCCCTCATAGGGGGGGCGCCCCACAATTTGAGTAACACTGGTGTTCAGGGTTCTCAACACATTTCCAATTAAGACTACACAGTACCCTACAAATTTCATATGTACCGATTTTTTAAAAAAAAATTTTTTACATTTTCTTCTGGCGCATATCATTGAGAAGCTTGCCACCAAATTTTAGATATGTTAACAAATTAATTTTTAAGATGTTTGAGGTTTTCTGAGCTATATGATTTTGGTTTCGGTTTCATTTAAAGGCATTTTTTCTACCTTAAACTGAATTAATCAAAAATATTTTTGAGCCCAATCAACTCGAGTAGTGTGCAATGTTTATTAATTCCAATTTTCATTACTAAAACCATTTATGCTTTGAGTTTTTGGAATTCGCATCATTAACTAAAGTTGATTTCAAGGCTAATTTTTGCTTTAAAAATATTTTACTTAACTTAGAAGCTTTATCATTAGCTTTTTCCTGTTGAGAAAATGTCATGGGTAAAATATTCCCAGGTTGCTGTGAGAAACAATATTTCGAAGAGATTGAATACTACCGAAAATGATACTTCTAAAAATCAGTCCTCAGCTGATAATGCAATTAGATTTCCGAATACAAGTATTTGGAATTCAAGTATTGCAGATAAAACTGAATATTTCTTTGACTACATTCCAAACTACATTATAGTAAACATATTGCAGTGCTATATTTTGGTACTCTAAAGTCATACAAGAGCTAAAACTTCCTAATCTTCCAGATTTAAAACTGAAAAAAATTATATTTTATGGACAAACCTGGCTATTTACCATAAGTTAGTATCATTTTTATTTCGTAAATAAATGCTTTGTGTTTCAAAACTTTTGAGAAAATATTAGGTTAAGATTAAGCTGAATAAACTGTCGTCGTAACAAATGCTATCAATATTATGCAAAAATATTTTTTGAATTAAAAAAATTATTATCTGTCATATTTAACAAAAATAGTGTTTTAATGTAAAGCATACATTGAGAAAAAATTTATTAAAATATTAGAGCTTTTCCAAAAATATAAGTTTTTATTTTATGCCTTTACAAACTTTAAATGCGTTTTTCTCAGACATTCAGTTTTGAAGGTATAAGTGCTTGCTAATTCTTAAGGCTTCTTCTCTGTTCATCATAGAGCCTTGAAATCTTTTGTATATACTCTCAAAAGTGTGTTCTATAAAAGTTAGTATGTATTTATAGGACTGAGATATGTAGTTATTTTCTTAAAAAATGCTAAAGTTACTATTTTAAAAAAAATTTCGTGTTTTTTCCAGGTTTTTCTAGAAAAATAATTATTAATAAGTAATATAAAAAAATTTAAGTCAATTCCTACTGAGATCAACAAAGAAAATTTTTATTTTTGCTACTTTTTATTAAATAGTTGCACAATTAATATAAATATCTATATACATATGACATATGACAGAATCACAACATTAAGTGGTATTTAGTTTTTCTTATTTATCATTAAAGTTATCGTATTGTCCTCTAAAACAATCGTGTATATAAAATTTCAGTTCAACTGAATGCCTTAAAACCTGAGGGAAAAAATATTTTCAAGTTTTGACACAAGTCACCAAAATGGTCGCTAAGTTGCCACAAGTAATGCAAACGTGGCTGTATTTGTAATTCTTTGAATAATTAGTTTTAATCAATTAATTTTTATTTATTATAATTAAACTATTATATTGTCCTCCAAACTAATCATGTATATAAAATTTCAGCTCAATTGAGCACTTTAAAATGTATTTTATTAACGTTTGAAAGTTCCACCAAGATAAATAAATGAATAGAGATCGTGAGTTAATAGTACGAATTGAAAAATCAACAATGAAATGGATTTTCAAATCCACACCAATTTTTGTTTGCTTTTGTCTAAGAAATATAAATAATTTAAAATGATTAAAAAATTTTAAAAAGTGACCATTTTATAAAGGTTTGCAAAAACTTTAAAAATTCTTAAATTTATTAAAATTGTAAAACAATGCTTGGTCAAACTGACTTTTTACTTTCAGAATCAACTTAATAATATAATCTCAATAAGAAACATGAATTATTTTTACTGTTACTGCCTCCAAAAAAAATTTTTTTTGAAAGTGGGTACTGTGTAGTCTTAACCTCTAAGAAATCTTTTTTATGGATTGTTTGATTGATTTTAAAACCCAATCTCGTGGAGAAATTACGATATAAGCATACTAATTTTTTGCTATTTAATGTAATCAGAAGTAGGATTCTTGCGGATGTTGAGACTGTAATTATAAGGAGAGATTTTAGCGGTCATGTGTAGTGGATGTTTTTGATTACTTTTTTTTTATCAGAACTAGTTACTAGAACTTAGGTGAGTTAGGTTAAAACTCATGAAAATTCGTGTCATTGCTGCTTGAATTTATTATAGAGTTAGAATATACTTGGCTGTAACTCAGAACTACAGGTTAGGCAATTATTGGTTAGGTTTCGAGGTTTATTTAACTTTCAGAGGTGATTTCTGTTAAGGCTATTTTCGGCTAATGTTAAAGAATAGGACCCAAATTCGGAATATTTTTTCAGATATAAAAGTACTCAAACATTAATACTATATTCTGGCTTAACTATCCTGTAGAAAATTACTTATATATGATACTAATAATTTTTATTCGAGTTGACACATTTTTTTCTTTTATAAAATGTGTTTCGCATTTTTTTCTCCTTTACCGTAATGCTAAAGGAGATGTCCCTTTATATGTTAAAAAGAAAAACTAATAATTTATGAAATATTTTGAAATTTTAAAAACACTATATTATAAACAAATCCATAAGTTACAATGTCACAAACTTTTATAAAAATTGAGGCATTTTTTCTGTCTGAAAATATGCTCCGCCTTTAAGGTCACGCGCGTTCTTGTGTATATGACGAAAACAGCCTTAATATTAGGTTGGGGAAAAAGAAATCCATTATTTTTTTAGTAGATAGCTGTAGTATCGATATCTCGTGAAGTATCGATCAAACAATTTCAAATTTATGCTCGTTGTCAAGGTGACATTTCACACTAAAAAAATTCATTTTTTTTTGTTTAGTCCATCCAGTTGTAAGTTTCAGGGTATTAAAAATGGAAGTCAACAAAGAGAAAATTCAATAATTTTACAGTTTTTATTTTTTTTTTTTTTTATAAAGGCGAAAATGCAAGCCAGGCGGCTGAAATTGTGAATGGTGTTTATCGTCCCGATACTATAACAGTTAATTATCTGCAATTTCGGTTTCGTGGATTTCGTTCAGGCATTTTTGATGTTAAAGATGCACCTCGCACAAGCAGGCCCGTCGTCAAAAATGGGGATAAAATCTCATAAATAATCGAAGTTGACTGGCATATTAGTAGTCGTAGCCTTGCCCAGGAGCTAAAGATTGGCCATAATATAGTTTTAAACCATTTGCGAAAAGTTAGAATTCAAAAAGAAGCTCGATATTTGGGAGCCACACCAATTAACATCAAAAAACATTATGGATCAAATTTCCATCTGCGAAGCCTTGTCCAAACGGAATGAAATCGACCCATTTCCTAAGCGGATGGTGACTGAGGGTGAGAAATGGGTCATATACGACAATATTGTGCAAAAACGATCGTGGTCAAAGCGTGGTGAAGCAGCTAAAACGGTGGCCAAACCAGAATTAACGGCCAGGAAGGTTCTACTGTGTATTTGGTGGGACTGGAAAGGAATGATTTATTATGAGTTGCTTCCGATGGCCAAACACTAAATTCAGATATCTACTGTCAACTACTGGACCGTTTGAAGCTAGTTATTGACTAGAAATGGCCGACAGAAGAGGTGTTGTGTTCCATCAGTACAACTCCAGGCCACACACGTCGGTAGTGACTCGCCAGAAACTCTGGGGAGCTTAGTTGGGAAGTTTTAATGCATCCCCCATATAGTCCGAACCTGGCACCAAGCGATTACCACCTTTTCTCGCATTGCAAAACTTTCTGAGTTATAAGAAATTGAGATAAAGAGAAGATCGTGAAAATCGATTGCTAGAGTGTTTCGCCAATAAGAATCAAGGCTTCTATGAGAGAGGCATTATGAAGCTACCTTTAAAATGGCAACACATTATGCAGCAAAATTGTGCATATTTGACCCAAATCGGACAATCCGAAAGATGTTAAATAAAGTCTTGAGTTTCATATAAAAATAATGGATTTTACCCCAACCTAATATATTAGGTTGAATAAAGTTTGTTGAACTTTATATAGTCTTGTGATTTTTCCCCTCACAACACTCATATAAACTCTTGTTCGTTTCAAATAAAATTATGGACTCATTTTCTGTGAATTTTAAAACCCGATAGATTCGGGCCTGAAACAGAAGCTGCAGTGTAGCAAGAACAGATACTTGTTTAATAAGTTGGGATTCTTAAATCGTGCCGGTGTGAGTAGGACGGTTGATCACCAATCCAATTTGTCATCTGAAACGTGATTCAAAACGGAGATTATTTTCTGTGTTAAGTAAAACTTGTAGTCGGGCAGAAAAAAATCATAAGGACACGTACAGAGCCAACAAAATCCAGGAAAATCTTTACTAAAAACTTCAGCTATCATTTTTTTACGAGACAAATTCCATTAATATTAGTTTTACTCATAATATATAAATATGGTTACAGAACTGTAAAAATTTTCTTTTTATTATTAGTGTCAATGCGTTTTCTTTGTAATGTTAAATATCAATTTTTTAATACTAATTTTGAAGAAGTGACTTAAAATTTTTGCTTTTACTCTGACATCGCATCGATAGTTTTGCATTGATTGAATCGATTTTTGAATTAATTTACAAAGAGATATATTGTACGTATATTCGAAAGCAAGTCTCACTAATTTTTCTCCTTTTAATGAGCTCGGTGCGAAGATGTAGGAAGACTGTAAATAATGTATGAATTCAAGTTAGTTTTTGCAATACAATCATTAGTTAGCGTGATTCTCTATATCTGGGGTCGGCAACCTATGGCACGTGTTACAATTGTCAGTGGCACTCTGCGCTACTCTAGAAATTTGTCAATATTTGAGTGGATGGAAGTTGATAAATTTATAATGAACCTTATTTGGCGAACATCTTTAGAATTACGGACATTTACGGAATTACGAAAAAATCTAAAAGATAACTCCAAAAATAAATTTACAGCTGTTTTGTAAATTATTGAATATCATTGTTGGAGAGATTTAATTGTTGGAAGAGCGAAAAACTGTATGTACTCTGATTTTCGCTTCAGATATTTTTGTAAGTAAAAAAATCTTTCCTGATATGAAACATATTTCGAGTCCGCAAATATAGTGTTTAGCAACTCAATGATCAGAATCGTGTCAAATTGAAAGCCTCACATTATACCCCTGATTTTGCGATACGAAAGTAGAGAGGCGCCAGCACTAGGTTCTCATTAAAATTTTTATTTATTTTTTATTTAATTAGAATGAAAAAAAATACTTATATTTTATGTTGTTCATTTCTTATTTTAATAAATATGCTTAAAAGTACTTAATATATGTAGAATTTTACATAGATTAGATCTACGTACATGGAACTCCATACCGCAAAGTGACATTCGGCACCTAGATGACACAATGAAAGCACGCTTGCAAGCTAGCATTCAAAATTCTGGAGGTTACAACGACTATTAATATAACATCATTTTACATTTGAAATAGATTTTCTTGAGCTTAAATTAACCTGTAATCTTGAAAATTTAATCAGAATTAAACATGTTAATTAGACAATTGCATTGTCCAAATTTCATTACTCTACAATAAATTTTTCTTAGTGTGTTAGGATTTTTTTCCGTCAGTGTATAAAGCAAATACTTATTTAGTATTACGGTATAGAGAAGAAAATATAGAACATGTTTTGCAGAAAAAAATTGTACGGATTGAAACAGATATGAATAGAACTATAAAACATGTCGCCTTTTAAGGTTAGAAAAGTCGAAATATATTTATTTTAAAGCACTTTTCCAGCTGAACAAAATTTCAGATTTTAGATCTTATTCGTAACATTACATGTAGTTAAGAAGTTGTTAAGCTCATGTTGTTAACTATTAGCTGTTAACTAAACGATAGACCTATGAATTTATTTTTCAGAATGTCAATACTCATCACTAATAACTATATAACCATTTACAATTTAATTTTTTACAGCGAAATTCTTAAAAATGACAGCCTATTCAAAATGTAGCAATCTAAAGTATCAAGTTTTAAAATGTCTCTTGGTTTAAAAAGGTATGCAAAGAGATATAGAAATATTGAGAAATAATCAGACAGAGTTTTTTGTTTTCATTCTTAGTTATTTTTACTTCTGTCCGAAATATGCATTAGATTCATCTAAGATTATTAATAATAAAAAGTAAGATGAATTAATTCAATTTCCAAACGTCATCTGTGTTAGACAAGGCCAGATTAACCCACTTTGAGGTCCCAGACATTTTCTTCTTCTGGGGAATAGACACTTTAGTTCCTAATAACTATTTCCGTCTTTGAAGTATTTACAACAGAGGAAAAAGCACATGAAAATTAATCTTAATTTTTTCTTTTTAAATTTCATACGACAAACGAATACCAAAACTATTATATTGCTATGCGTCCTGTGAGTACAGGTTAAACATTGCATCCAAATAACAAGCAACATATTTTGGTTTATATATTTATTATATATAGTTTTCCAATAGAAAAGTAAATCATATAAATCTTTTCAAAACAGTAGTTTGATTGTGCCTTTTAAAAAACCAGGCCCTAAACTTTTGTGTCATTTGTCCATGCCAGGGGTGTGCGAATAACGGCCCAGTAAGACAGTCAGAAAACCAAATACAGAGAAAATATTTTCAATATTTCTTCAACATATTTTTGCGAGCAAAGTTTCTCTTGTATAAATACTGACAGGAGGAAGTATAGAAGCAAGTTGGCTTACATTAAGGTATTCGACTACTTGCGATAACCTTTTTTTTAAAAAAAATAATGGAGATATGCGGTTTTTTGTGGTTTTTAGATTTATTTAGTACATTTTAAGAAAAAAAGGCTAAAATTAAGAAGATAAAAAAGTTACTACTAAAATGGGTAAAAATTGACAAAAAATTACATAAACGGTGCCCGCTCTTTACAGATAGTGTAGCCGCGGTAGCCTAGTGGTCAAGGTAACTGACTCCCACTGAAGACCCGCCGTGTAGGGAGCGATGCGCGTTAAATCTGTCGAGAGCTTAAGCGTCCTCCCTCTGGTGTGGTGTGGTAGTTTGAAGAGGGGGTGCCAGCTCAGGTATCATCATCGTCGACCATGGTTCAAAATGACGAGGTCCATCGCTAAAAGCCCCTGTGAAGCTGAATAGTGCGACGTTAATATTCACTCACTCACTGTATAAATAGTAAATGAACAAATTCTCAATTTTTCAATTTTGATGTATTTCTTTACTATTCCATTTTGAATGACCTTCAGGATAACAGATATTTAAATTTTTACAAAAACTAGAGCACTTTACCTTAGTTATTATATGGAATCGATTAAAAAAACAGTGATTATATTCACATAAAGAACTGTAAATTTTGTAGTTAAACAGAGATTGATAAATCTGAAAGTTGAAACACTTCTACTATTATACAGAATATACACAATAAAAATTTCAGCAAATTATTTTAAAAGCTTTTTGAGCAATTGCTGTTTCCATTTGATCTTTTCGAAAAAAACACATTTGTAGTAAAAAACATTTTAAAGTTTGACATCTTATGTAAAGTTATGGCATCTGCTTTTGCTAAAACACTTGCAGTTTTTATTCTAGTGAATGGAAAATAAAAGGCTTGGTATTTTTATAAAACTCATAAGATGGCCCATAAAATAAAGTCAAAAAAAAGTTTGCCAATTTTTTTTAAAAAAAATCGTGATTTTAGGGTAGTCGGATACCTTAACTTGCAAGCTGTGATGAAAATTTCAACACTCCTAATTTCAAAAAAATTATAGAAAAGTTTAACAGGGAACACATTTGTCTTATTAAACTGTTTCTAAAATAAAATATGCTAATGACTATAAATGATATGAAATTAGCACAATAAAGAAAATGAATAAAACTGGCACTATTTAATTTATATTTATTGATTTTTTACGTTCTACAGTGGGTGATCGGTTAACGAACACTTTCACGAAAGATTTGTTTGTGTTTGGACAACGAACACATATTCGGAGGTGATCAGGGATACACCCCTGAAATTATGGATGGAATTTTGTCAACTGCTAGAGATCTGGAATTGGAGGTGAACGAGGATGACATAGAAGAGCTCATAATGGGACATGAAGAAAACTGACGATAGAAGAACTCCAAGAAATTTTGAATGAAGAACACCAAGAAATACAACGAAATGTGTCTCCTTCTGAACAAGAGGAAGACGAAAGAGGACCAATGCCGACATCTGCCATTAAAGATCTTTTTAAAAAGTGGGATGCTGTCAGAGCAATGGTCTTAGAATGGCAATACTATTAATTACTTCAAAAATCCAAGCTGATGTCAGTAGGGTTGGGAATCTTTACAACGACAATACTATTAATTACTTCATTAACTTATTAACATTTGTTATCAATTTCACGCAAGCTGTATCATGAGGATAAAGGTATAAAGGGGGTAGGGGCTTATATACACTTTGGTGTCATGAGGATAGGGCAAACACTGGTGTCTAAAAGCATAATTGATAATTATGTGAATAAAGAAGGAACTGTAAATCAGAATGGTGGAAAACATGATATGCGAGTGTAAAAGGGTTATAAAATAAGGAAGCAAATCAAACGAATGATAATAATTAGTTTTATTACCAAAGTAGCAGTTTGAAAGAAAACTGAGTACAGCAAGGATTCACACTTTAAAGAAAAAATGGAAGAAAACATTAAATAAAATACTGATGCTGCTGTTTAATAAGGCGTGTTGTCACCTCTGACAGCCAGGCACGCTGCACAGCGATTTACCATACTTGCTATGAGATGATGAATGAGTTGTGGGCGCAAACGGTTCCAAGATTCTTGAAGAGCTCTCTTCAGTTCTGTAACGGAGCTTGGTGGGTGCTAAAGGGCTGCAATTTGTCCCGAGAATCACTACTCAGGCTAAACCAGGACTCGTCACTGGACATCACATTGGCCCACTCTCCCACACTCCAATGTTTATGTTTCAAACTCCAGTTCAAACGAGCGCGTTTATGCACAGACGTGAGGGGAATGCAAACTGCTGGTCTTCTGGCATACAGGCCAGTATGAGTGAGTCTCCTGTAAATAGTTTGTCTCGAAATTCGTATTCCTGTGGCGACTGTGAGTGCCGAACCCAGTGCTCTTGCAGTACTGCCCCTCTGACATCGCACACTTATTACCAGATA
Source organism: Trichonephila clavipes (assembly GCA_019973935.1). NCBI lineage: Eukaryota > Metazoa > Arthropoda > Arachnida > Araneae > Nephilidae > Trichonephila > Trichonephila clavipes. The sequence continues at coordinate 124,729 of BMAU01019369.1, read as the reverse complement.
TCGGTCTTGGTGAGGGGTTGTGAATCTTGGTCGACCTGATACTGGTTGTCGGGTAACATCTCCCGTTCTTTGAAACCTCTGCCACAGTCTTGAGATCACAGACTGGTCCACATTCAGAATTCGAGACACTTCGGTTTGTGATCGTGAGGATTCCAGCATTCCAACGATTCTTCCTTTCGTAAACATGTCCAATTGGCGTCTTTGTGCAATCATTCACCCTGGTTAACAACGTTCCTTCGCACAGCAGTTGCACGAAACTTGTCTGAACTGCCCATGCTGCGTGGTTCTCTGCGTTCCGACATGCGCCGATGTATCGCGCAGGATGTAGTCGACTGAAAAGTTTTGCATAAACCCAATGTTTCTTCTTCACCCAATTAATATCCGCAAGAAATTTGGAATAATTTTACGAATATTTACTCCGTATTTTTCGCATTTTACGATTTATGCTTAACTTTTGGACACCAGTGTAATGTGGAAAATTGATCAAAATATTTTAACTCTTGGTTTGCTTTTTTTTAATTACAATTTTTTTTATTTTTTATTTTTTTTCCTAACACTGAATTATAAGCATTTAATGAACACTCCTTCACAATTTCTGCGTCAGTAAACGCTTTCATGTGATTACCAATAATATAACAAACTTCATAAGATGTCTTTGTTACCGCTGTGACATTACCACTGACAAAACACTTTGTTGCTGTTGCAAAGATTATTCAAGAAAGCCTATTTATTACCTCTTAAAAGAAATCTTCGAAGAAAAGTGTCTTTAAATGATTCTTGTTGATTGGTATTTTTTTAAATATAGCACTTTCGTGACAGTTAAACAATTACTGATCCATAATTGTTTTTCATCACAAAATAATCAACCTCCCAATCGTCTTGAAACGATACATTTTCTTCTAATATTTTTCGCTTGCAAGATACGAAAGATAATTGAAAATTAGTTCCACCCGTAAAACTGTCACTATTCCACTGGTTTTTTTTTTTTTTTTTTTTTTTTTTTGTTATCACTAACAGTAACCGCAACAAATAAAAAAAGAATATCAATTCGCACTTGTACGACATCGACAGCAAAAAGCAAATTGAATAATTTGATTTCTTGGCTAGAAATTTTTAATATTGTCTTCTCAAATACCGTAATTTTGCCTGTATATATCTGAGACCTCTCTACAGAGGCTCAACTAGAATTTTTGAAAAATTCATATTATTTTCAGAGTTACCACCCATTGAAATAATTATTGGCGTTTTTTATTAAAATTGCTCCCCTCTGTTGTCGTAAAATATGAATAAACCCACTTCTAAGTTATGTATTTCAAAAATTCTAGTTGAGCCTCTGTACAGAGGTCTGAGCAATATACAGGCAAAATATTGTTATAATAGAAGCATTTTTCACAAAAGGAGAACATTTGGAAAAAAGATTATTCTAAGTTAATTTTTTGCTTAAATATTGTATTTAAATAAATTTTTTTTGTCAAAATGTCCTTAATACAATTTTATGCGTATATTCCAATCTAAGTGACACTAAACATCATGAACATTATCCATTTATGCGCCTTGGGCATTGAACAGGCCACTTAAAAAGGTTCGGTGGTCCGCAGGTTGAGTATCGTTATAAAGGGGAAAAAATATACACAAATGTGTGAATATTGCTTATTAATCTTTTTCTATTTAGTTTTTAAATGTAGTAAAGGAAACTAGTGTCTTAAATAACGTCTAAGACTAAAATTCATTCTAAAATCTTGATTTAAAAGTAATGAAGACTTCTGTCAACCATGCAGAATTCACGAACGTAATGTTAATCTTATAGAATATCAATTTGCCTCCTTAAATCTAGATTGTTATGCTCATAGGAATGTAGTTAAGTACAACAAAAGGAACAAAAAATAAGGAGCTTCTATAAAAATAGCATTTTTGTCGGTCGGTCGATCTTCAAGAGTCCTTGAATCCTATTTCACCGATACATTAGTGGATTTTTTCAATTCTATAAAGTGACAAAAATTGATAGAAAAATATAATTTCTACAGAAATCTTTATGTTGTATTGTTTTGTAACCACTTTATAGCATTAAAATTAAACGTAGAAAATAGAAAAAGATTAGGATCAATATTACGTGCTTGACTTTAAAATGGACGATATAGAGCCAAATTCTTGTAATTAATGTTTTCCACTTTAAAGTATCCGACTACGTTCGGAACCGTGATTTTGCAAAAGCGTATAAATGGATAATATTTATGATATGTAGTGTCACTTAGATTAGAAAATGTATATAAATTTGTTTTAAGAATAGTATTTCAATAAAAAATTATTTAAGTACAATATTTTAATAAAAAAAGGAACATAGAATGACTCACATTCAAAATATTCTCCTTTTATGAAAAATGCTTCTATTATAATAATATTTTGCCTGCATATAGCTCAGACCTGTGTACAGAGGTTCAACTAGAATTTTTGAAATATATAACTTAGAAGTGGATTTATCCATGTTTTACGACAACAGAGGGGGAAAATTTTAAGAAAAGAACGCCGATAATTATTTCAAATGGTTGTAACTCTGAAAATAATGTGAATTTTTTCAAAAATCATAGTTGAGCCTCTGTACAGAGGTCTGAGCTACATACAGGCAAAATATTATTATAATAGAAACATTTTTCACAAAAGGAGAACATTTTGAAAAAAGGTTATTCTAAGTTAATTTTTTGCCGAAATATTGTATTTAAATAACTTTTTTTGTCAAAATGTCCTTAAAACAATTTTATACATGTATTCTAATCTAAGTGACACTAAATATCATGAAAATTATCTATTTATGCGCCTTTTTAAAATTACGGTTCCGAACGTAGTCGGATACCTTAAATTGATTTTAAAGGTAATCATTTGAATGCAGTTAAGTGAATCTGAACGAATAAATAATAAAGGGGTTATTTGTTACATTACATTTTTCTTTCTATTTTAAGAAGCATATTTTAAATATTTTTAAAAGATAATGTATCGCCAAATAATTAAAATGGATTTTAAGAAACCTCTAAAAATAGAATGAAAAAAGTAAATAAATTGTGAAATGTCTGTTTTATTGATTTATCCATAGCTTTTCAAATTTCAAAAAATTTATTTCAAAGTATTTACTAACATAAGAGAAAAAAATGCATTCAGACAGAACATTTACTAACACTTTTATTCTTATGAAAGTATTTAATTGCAACTTTAACTTAGCAGAGTAATTAGGCAGGATAAGTAGAATTGCCATGTGATAAATATTACTCTCCAACTAATTCAAAAGGCTTGCAAAACTCAAATTAGCATATAGCCGCATTAAGTGACTTATAATTCGCTTGAATGTTTCGTATTTGGGCAGATTTCACAGCTAAATACACTCAGAATTTTATTTTAATTTTTTCTATTACAATTGATGATATGATTAATTTTAAAGACAATGTTTAGAAATAAATTTAAGTGATATAAATTATTATAAAATTAATTAAACGTTGTTATTAAAAAAGTAAAACACAAATTTTTGCATTAAAAAAAATTCCAGAAATCTAAATTATTTTAATAGTGTATTTGTTCAAAGGAGCAGAAAAAAACTATAGAGAGCAATGTCGCGCGAGGATAAAATTAGAATATCTTAAGGAAAAATTATATTTTTTATGCATGAGATTCTCATACAAAAAAAAGTTTATTTTTTTCATGTAATAAATCTATACAAAATTTCAGTTTACCTTGAGATTTTCTTGAATCAAATTATTCTGTATATAGAGACATTCAGATAAAAACTGCAACCATTTTGCTGAAAAAAATGTTTTAGCAAAGCAAATGCAAATTTACTCTGATAAAAAAGAATAAGTTATACGATAGCATTTGCATTTATAAAGTAAAAGATTTGACATCACGTGCTACTAAGAAACTTACAAACGATTTTTAATTATACAAAAAAGAATTTTTCAATTCGATTCATAAAAAATTATATTGTTAGAACGATTAAAAAAATTATTTTGAAATCTATAATTAGTATCAAAAACATAAGTTAATGAAATGAAAACTAAAATACTCTCAAAAAGGTTTTTATATTTAAAACAATAATTTAAAAGAAAAAACATTTTTTTTACAGATAAATGCAGCTAAAATAAAACTTCTTATACTTTATAATTTTTATGAAGAATTGAGACGTAACAGATTATATTAATATGTAGCGCCATCTATCATAGGAACGTACAAATATTCTTCTGGCTTAGTACAAAATTTTTAATTAACTAAAAAAAATCCTTATTTTTGTTTTTAATTTTAAATATTATGAAACCTCCGGACAGACAGATAAAATGTTTTCCGAATTTCTCATGAAAACCTTTGTTTCAGAAAATAAAAGAATATTTAAAAGTGATAAAAAATGGAAAAGAATAAATGACGGATATTAAAGGGGATTCTTCAATATAAATAAATGTAATCTTAATACAAATACACGTTTTAACAAAAATTGTGTCTGTCTATATTCAATTAATATAATTCATATTTTTGAAAAAAATTCCAAACTTTTTTACAGTAGTCAAAAAATAGACATAAAAACGTAGATTCTGTGGTTGTTTCTTCTCACGTGGAATTAATTTAATCACTTATTATATAAAAAAGCAATGCTTTGAAAGCCATAGATTATTAATACAATTTTTTGTTATATTATGGAATACTCATACATTAACTAAATAAAAGTTGAAAGTATGTTTCATCTATTCAGTTTCTAAACTAAATAATTTTTTAATTAAAGCCTTTTTTTTTAACTAACAGGAATAAATCTTTTTTAAAGTGTTTATTCAACAAATTTATTTTATTTTTGACAAATGAGAAACGAACATTTTGCTAATGAACTTGTATTCCATTTAAGCATTAAAAATGTTTAATAAAAGCAAAATTTTTTTTAAAAAATTAATTAAGTGAAAAAAATTTGAATTTGTAAAACTTTGAGACTACCGTGCATAAAACAATCGTAATTTTTTTTTTCGACAAATACGCCGCACAATTTGTTATCGTGAAACTAAATGCATTTACTATTGTTCTTAAGCATCCAGTCAGTAGCGTAACATACACCTCCGCATAGCAAGGGGGCCTAGATTCTAAAGGGACCCAAAACCTGACTTTGCAGGGGGAGCTAATATTTTTCGTTACGTTCCTGCTTCCAGTGCAGTAATTTTTACAAAGAAAATTTGCATACAAACTGTAATGATAATATGTATTTTGAGTAATACAACAAAGTAAGGAAAATGTCTCACACATACAGAGAATTATTTTCTAAGTCAAATTTATTTATAATGCTGAATTTAAAAATTTACTGCAAAAAACACTTTAAAGACATTCGCTTTCTACATTTGAAAATTTTTTTTAGGTTTAAAAAGGCGATTTTTAATAGACATTAAAGATAAATAAATGCCAATAGCTAAATCTATTTGATTTTCGCACGATAAGTACGTTCTTCGAAGAACTATGTAAAAAACCAGTCTAAAATATATAATTTGACGATGTGTTTCAGAAACAGTGAAAGATGAAATAAAGAACCTTATTTAATTGGAAGAGACATGTTAAAAATTGATGAAAACACAACTGCGCAAGTTGTCAGATATCAAAACTTATGTTGATGTATTTAACATTTATACATTCAACATTTATGTATTTAACATTTATAGAAATAATACAACTCAACGGATTAGCTGTCTTTTTCATTTTTATTTCCTAGTAATAACTTTTCCTGATTATTTGTAATTTTAGATGTTTCTACTAGTATTCTAGGAGAAGAACTTTAACAACACATCACAAGTTTGTAGAAAAGAAAAAACAATCTCCGAGCTATACAATATTTTAAAAATGAATTGACAGGAAAATGAAATATTTCAAAACCTTACTACAGCCTATTGCACCTGCTCCCGAGCAAGCCTCTATCTACATTGAATGAACTGATCCTAAGGTTAAAAATCTTTAAAAAAGAATCGTTGATTTAGTAATATTAATGGATAGGTTATAAACACTGCATTTTTGGAAGCAACAGGAAAGCTATGGGGAAAATGACGCACATTTTCACCAAAGACACCTCATTCTCCTAAGAAAACCAATCAATGAATGCATAATAATTCGGAATCGTATTAAAGTAAACCAGCCGTTTCTTAAAAAAAGAAAGCCAATTTTTTCTGGATGAGTGTAATTTAAAACCGAGGGGAAAAAAACCCGTGTGAAAAAAAAATTAGGTTGCATTACCATAAAATCTAAAACATATGTCGTTTTCTGAAATAGAAAAAAAAAATTTTAATCGTTGAAAAAATTTTAAAACTGTAATAATAACAAGTAATTTAAGAAATTCAACTTGATGATGAAAATATAATTATGATTGAAAAATATTCAGAGTTAAAAAATGTATTAAGTATACTATTATGATCATGAATGAAATAATGGATGAAGAAAAAAATAAACATCACACGACGCATTGTTTCGCATCGCAAAAAATATTAATTTTTTTTTAAAATATCTTTTTTTTAACCAAGTTTATGTGTAACTATTAAAATTATACAGTAGTTGTAGATATTGGTCACAAGTTGAAAATTCTCTTCCATATTATTATCGTCTGCTTTATAATTTAATAGTTCATTAGCTCTAATTTTTCTGATTACTTTATTTTTTTGCCGATATATGCCGATATATAATCGTCTGTTGCTAAAGTTATGCCGCTAAAATTGGCATCTGTTACAATTATTCTAAATATGTTGGTTCAGTCTGATATAAAGAATTGAATGCACAACAGAAGCTGGCTAAAATTAATTTCTATTTAATTTTTGTACATTTTCGAGATATTATCATTAATTTGGAGATATTTTTATCTTTTGAGTGAATATAAGAATGAAAGGAGTCCGTGAAATAAATTTTAGATGTTGTTATTTACACATATATTTTCAGTGACAACGAGAATTTCAAAGTATTCAGCTTAAAATCGGAGAAGAATCTCGTAGGTAAGTGCATTGTTAAAATTTTTCAATATTTACAAATTTAATTAATATATTTTTGTATTGAAACATTTTTTTATAATTTTCAATGCATTTTAACAATTCAAATAAATTTTGAAATGCTTTTTTGAAATAAAAAACGAAGTTCGGCGTTCTATTTTTCTGATGAGAGAGATGTATAGTTTTTAAATTATTCATAATTTCAAGCAACTGTTTCTCTTGATGTTGATCTATTTACGTAACATAAATTTTCTGTAAAATATATATTCCATTTTACTTGACTGCTAATTATAAATGACTGCCAAGCGAAAATTTTATGTTGTTAAATCATAAAATTAGAGCACAGAAAAAAACTGCATCTGTCAATTGCATGTACAGTGACCCTCAAAAGTGTCCGTACTCATATAATTTTCTATAAAATTTAATATTTTTGATTATAAAAATTAATACATCGGAATTGCAGTTTTTTATCATATCTGCACCTTGTTCTTATTGAAATAACATTATCAATTTTTAAAATATAGTATAACTTTTATTTTGAAAAATTAATAATTAAAAAACTACTAAAAATTACACCACAAAAGGCTTTATACACTTAGAAAAAAAATCTCAACATAACTTTCAATATTGTATTTCTCTTTTAATTTAGTTCTTACCAGGGTATTTCTTAGCGTCCACAACAACTGTTAAACGTCTAAACGTCTGATTTCATCAGTTTTTTGTAATTTCTGCATCGATGTTCATCCATTTTATTGTGATAATTGTTTTTACTTCGCATTTTGTTTTTATATATCATGTTTTTAACCTTAAATTCAAATTCTCACAAAATATGTTCTACTGGACTTAAATAAGGCGATTTTAAGGTCAAAGAAGATTTTCTTGCCAGGAACACATGAAAAATTATAAAAGTATAAATTAACTGAGCAATACAAATCGGTAATCCCAACATCGCATTACTTCAATGAAAGGTGCAATCACAGTCAATTTATTTCTAATTAAGACATTAACACTGATGCTAATTTTGTTCAGCGTCAATGAGCTAAATTCATGATGATCACGTGATAATTGCACACACGTATTCTCCGTTGGGAATTCAAAACCGACATTAGATTTGTACTTGTTGTTGTACTTGTAAAGTTTAGATAAAACGCGTCCATTTAGATGATTGGGTAAATATATTCTAACGATAAGAGTCTTCAAAAAGTTTTTCAAGATTAAAAAAATTCATATATTATAAGTATATTTTAAAAGGAAGTGCATACAGTTTACCATGCCCATTGTTATTGTTGACAAATATGTTATTTTAAAAGAAAGTTTTTGCAAAAAGCAAAATGTGGCAACAGCGAAGCTCAGGAGCCGATTGACTGGAAAATCATGATTGCACTTATCATGTAAATTCATACCATTAAAATTGTGAAAATTATTAAGGATAGTCTCTTTCTTAAGATTATGTATCAAGATGTAGTGTAGGGAGCAAATTAACATACGGTAAAAGATGAAAGATGACTTAATTTAAATGTAGGCTACTCTAAATAGAATCACCTTATTCTTGCTATTACTTCTTCACACAAAAAGCTGGAGCAATGAAGCTGCTATTGTAATATATATTTCCTTATCCCTATAAGTGCGTATTGTTCAATTTCTAAACAGATTTCTTCTCTTTTCATTGTATTAACAACAAGACCATGTTGAATATAAAATAACTAGAACAACAACAATATAAAATCAGGCAATGACGTAACATACAGCAATGGATTCAATAAAAATAAACCGCAGCAAAAATTATCGTTGCTATTATCCCAAATGAAATAACAAATTATTTGTCCTATTAACTGTTTGAGTTTCTACATCGAATGAGAAAGATGTGCTTAAAATTATCTTTCGTAGGAGCTACTAAGAATTTGTGGCACAAGTTGCCAATGCCACTGTTGCTATTTTGTTGTCAAATGCTCGCGTACTTTATCTGGCATGTTGTAATTTTCAAAACCTTCAAGGTAAGATATCCTGAACTAATCGGTAGGATAGTTCTTCTAGGATGTACATCACACTACTTTAGACGATATACTTTTCACAATTGCTATTTATTTTATTTATGTTGTTTATCCAACCATAAAACATTGCTGTTCGGGACATGTTGATAACCTCTTCATCTTGCCACACGCGTTTTAGCGTTTCCTTTTTGGTGCTTATAAGCATTTTGTACTAAAGACCGTATCACACGTATATTTTCATGCAATTTTTTCATCCAATTTTTGGCCGAATCTGAGAAGGAAGGGTTGCCGTAAACAAAACGACATGCTGTGATGTCAACCACACTCTATCTCCACATTGAAAAATTACTCGCCGATTTTTCTGCTTCGGAAAACGAACATCCAAAATTATTTCTTCCATTTCGCTTGTGCTTTTGTTGATGGGTGTAAACAGAAATAGAACACCATTCTATTTAAAATATTATACGCTGTAAAAATATTATACACTATTAAAATATTATACGGCATATCTGAAGCTGCCGCCATCTTGTTTATGACGTAGGGCGCCGAAGAACCTCATTGGCTGGAATTTCAAGCAATTTTTATTTGGAACAATTTTTTGAGCTCGCCAGCAAAAAATTGTTCTAAAGCGGTTGCTATGGCAACTGAGTAAAAATTGCACGAATTGGACGAAAAATTTCTTGAAACGTGTACGTTGGGCCGTGGGTAGCCTAGTGGTTAGAGCATCGGACTCCAGACCGGAATGCCTGGGTTCCATGCCCGATGCCACCAAATACCATCCGAGTACACACGGAGTACGTGCTCGTTAAATCAGTGGGTCCGAAGTCTTGTGGGCTGAGTCACGAGCGCAGGGTCTGGAGAATATTTCTCTCCCCTTCAGTCCATGCAGAAATTGTGGAGGTGGAGGTAGGAGGTGTCGCCATCTATCGTCCCTTCGGGAAATTTCGCCGAGGTAAATCGTACTGTCACCTGTATGGTGCTCAAGGCCAACGACAGGCGTACTTCTTGTTCCATGCCACGATGAATTTCGTGGGCCTCGATCTGACAGAGACGTCAGACAGGTGGCATTAGAAACAACAACAACAACGTGTAATACGGCCTTTATGTTACTGGTATGTTTCATTTTTGAAGGGCCTTTAAAAACGTATTGCATAGCAAATTTAATGAACTCTTTATGGTCACTCCTCCAGAGCAAGTCAATCCTGTCAAGAACATTGGTGAGCTGTTGAGCGCTGCTTATTTCAAAGCAGATGCAGTAGATAATATTGTTTTGAATTTAATGAATATGAAATAGTGTCTTGTGTTTATATCCCTTGTGTTTAATAAGTAAGTTTTGGTTTCAGAAAAAAACATTGACAACTCTTTCTAGTTAAAGAGAATGCAATGTGTGCAAAATGCACTGTCTTGCGTGCGATGAGTCCTGTGTTTTATTTTAACACCTCCAGCATAAAACTTTAAGAATGTAGCAAAGATCACACATGGTGGGTGGCACAAGGACTGTACATAATCCAAAGGAGAAAAATTTGTTTGCGAGACTGTTAATAAAAAATTAAGATTTCAAATTATATTGCTAATTTACTATGAAATAAAATTTCCAACACAATAGACTTTTTATTAAAAGTTATTCAGCAATAAAAAGCATTGTAACCATTAATAAAGTAGTGTGTTATCTTATAATTATTAACACTAAAAATGGGCTCAACTTTCATCAAAATTGGCCTCATGCCCCGATATGGAAGCCGGTTGCCCGGTGATCCCTGAAATTATAAATTCTTCATTTGCTCTTGATACCGTGGATAAAGAAAGTGTTACATTCCTTTACAAATTTCAAAAGAAAATGTTTCATGCTTCTTGCTTCAGTTCGTAGCTTACTTTCAAAATATATCAATGCCCGTCGAGCGGTCATAGTCACTCCAGAAAACTTTACTCATTAATCGCTTGAGTATAAAAATGTCCATTTATATATTTCTTGCGAGATTTTATTGCCATTTAAAAGTACGCAATTGCTATCCTGCGTCTTTTAGCTCTTCAATGTATTATTTTCCATATGCGGGATACTATATATCATTAATTTTTTCTACGAGTAAGATTTTATTTGTCATCATGGTGTCAAAAACAATTTTGCGCTAAACTTCAAATGATAAATTTGCTTGAAAATATATTAGTTCTTGAAATTTTTAATCCAATAATTTAAGGATTCTATAGAAAACGTAAATAAAAAATAATAACGATGACTCAAGTAAAAACTGAATGACAGTTCCTTATATTTTGAATTTAAATGAGTTATATAATATATTTTCAAATCTAATCTTGTATCACTGAAACGTATTTCTTAAATATTAATTTCCAAACCATATTATGAAATAATAAAAATAGATATAAAAATTACAAGATAATGCTGGCGTAAAAATAGTCCATTTAAAATGCTAATGCTTCCTTTTTAGTGAAAGCATTTTTATAGAGTAAAATAAGTAAAAGAAATGGTTTCCACGAATTTATGTTTTTATTTTATGGCATCCAATAGCTCGACTAATGATAGGATATTTGTGTGGGGTTTGTTTCTATTTCATAATAAGCACTTTTTGATAACGTAACGATAAGAATTTTAGAGTACGTTAAAAATATCAACAACACTGAAAACACTGCTTTCAGTATATGTCTTAATGAGGCTTTTATGAAAATATTTTCTTAACCTTCCGATAAAAAGTATAAACATATTTGGCTTCTTTTTCATCTCTTTCAAGAGTACGCGCTCAGTTTTTATAAAATTTCCGGGAAAAAAGAAAGGGAAACAAATGAGTAGAAACACCATATATAGCTGGCGGTTTGTAGACGGTTTAAAAAATATTTCTTTTTTTGTTCAAATTTCACGTTAATTTGAATGCTAATGCCTTTCCGAAAATGTATTGGAAAGAAAGCTACAAAGAAAACGAAAACGAACGCATACAGAGAAAAAGAGAATTTAATAAACGATATTCTGTTGGCGTATAAATTAATTATTAAAAGCCCTTTTTATGATGCACCATTCATAGATAAAATATTAGTACAGTGAATAAAAATAATATTATGTACATATATATAGGGATTATCGCTTATATTTTTACATTATTGCATATTTAAAATGCTTCGTCTCTTTTGAAGTTAATTAGAATAAGTCTTATTGTAGTAATTCTACGCTTGACGAATTTTTGTCTAATACTGCGTAATTCGAAAATATAACAATTTTAAGCAATTACATAGATAAATACATGACAGTATTTTTAATAAAAAGCATCCAATTATAAAATAAATTATATTCTATATGTTACATAGTAAACAATGAAAGAGAGAAATTATAACTTTTACCAATGAATGAGTCACAATCTTCATTCAAATTTATGATAAACAATTGCAATAAAATAAGTGAAACATCAAGATCTTCAGAGCCTCAACAGTTCCGGGCTGGCCGTAGACTTCTCAAAAAGCTACTCCCAAATCATTGCTTCATTATCAACAGTCCTCCAATTCTTGGTCTTTAAGCGGTGGCGTGACGTACACCCCCAGCAACCCCCGCATCACGGGGGCAGGGTTTTAAGGGGCCCAAGACGTGACTGCCACAAAGTACCAACTCTTTGTAAAATCCAACTTGGGGGTCCAAAACCTGACTTAGCAGGGGAGCCCAAATGTTCTTCTTTACGCCACTGTCTTTAAGAGATATCTAAATATCATTCTCGATACTGTCAATCCACCTGGGTCTACTTCTAGAGTGAGTACCCATAAACATAACCAGGAAAATAGTCCCACTGGAAAATTGTATTGCTGACCTCCGTTATACGGATCAGATGTTGTTGTTCTCGTGTCCATGAATAAATGCAGTAGATATCACTAAATTCCATCGAAAGTCTTGATCACTGCCTCTGCTATTCTGGGAGCATCAGGGCGGTACAGGAGTTCCCGCAAAGAGTCCCTCAGAGGGACCATTCCCATTTTTAGTAACTTTGTTATGACGGTTGGGCATTTCAAGATGTGATTGGGCGTGAGTTGAAGATCTGGGCAGTGTTTGCATTGAACATATGATCTTGTCTTGTCTGGGTGAATCTTCATGCCCTTAAGGTGTTCAGTTCTCAATCTGGCAATTGTGGATGTTATAATTCGGGGACAGTCAAATTCCGTAACTAGGGGTTTTTTAAAAGTGTGATTCATAATTCTATGTTTGGCTACTGCGTTAGCATCATCAAGTGTGATGGTGGTGCACTTATGTTCGATGTCTCTAGCTTCTTTGGCGAGGTTATATATATCTGCACATTCATTACCCTCAATGTTGACATGTGCGGGTATCCATTGCAGGATACAGGATTTTCTTTTGTTGTGCAGCTGTTCTAGAAGGGTAATAATATCACAGGAGATGTTAGTCTCTCCGTTTCTTATGGCTTCTATAGCTGATTTAGAATCTGAGAAGATTACTAATCCTTCTGTAGAATCAATAACATGTGGGTCTTGTTGGTATAATATAAGGGCCTCTCTAATTGCCATGAGTTCACTTGTGAAGTTTGAGGCGATTATGCCTGTGTTAATTATACGGATCAGATGGTCATTACATTCGAATTATTTTAATTCTGATAAAAATTTATAATGTCTGCTTCTTTAAAGACATGGTAAAGTCTTCAATTTGATATTTTATGCCAATCCAACAAAATCTGTTTTCCACCAAATATATTTCTCAATATCTTCCTCTCAAAAAATCCCAAGTATTCCTCCTTTTTTTCTGTCACTGTCCACTATTAGGGTGAACAGTAAGTGAATATTAATGTCACAGTAGACAGGCACTCGAGAGCTTTTGGCGTCAGACCTCGTAATTTTGAACCATGGTTAAGTGACGAGGATGATACCTGAGATGACATTCCCGTCTCCTAAGTTCCCCACCACACCAATGGGAGAAAGTTTGAGCTTCGACATATTTAACGTGTATCGGGCCCCTCTGCACAGCGGGTCTTCAGCAATTAGGCTCGAACTCATGTTATGTCAGCCACGAGTCGGTTACCTTGACCACTAGGCTACCATGGCCTTTAGGAGGAAATTTAATACGTGGGAATTTTATAAATCAATAGTTCAGTTTTTCTTTTAGTCAGGTTTGATTTTAAATATTTTTTCATCCAAAAAACTTCGATTGGCATTAGAGTTTTCTTTTGAATTTTCTGACGTGATGTTATACTGTAGCTATTGGGAATCCAGATAGACAAAACTCGTAACCTTTCCAAAGTTGTAAGTATCTGTCTCTAGCGTATAAAATGGTAAAATCTGCTTTATTAGAATTGTGATGGGAAAATGGATGTCTGCTGGCCACATGTGGTCTGTTAACAATTTTTTTATTCCCTCCCCAAAATAAAAATCAACCGGCTTCAACGAATGTTTCTTTTTTTTACACGGCCGAAAATACGTCTCATTTTTTCTACTAGGATGGCCACGTCACTCCGCATGTACTACGTAGATATTATGTATAGTACTTTTTCTACTGATTAGGGTTAATGTAAAAATTTTGTCTCTGAAACAGTAAGTTTCCAACTTAAGAGAAATCATAAAGTCTACGAAGAAACAAAACAGAGGACGAATGCCGTGTGTTTGATGAAGAATGGACAAAAAAATATTTTAAACAACATGTTGATTGCTTAACGGAACGATAACCTTATTTATGGAGTACAATCTGAAAGGATACCAGGAAACAATCGAATAATCAATCAACATGTTTCATTCAATCCAAAATTAAATGAGCTTGCAGCTATAGATGATATAAAAATAGAAAATAAACTAACTAATAATTGAGCTAATTTTACTTTAAATGTATTGATTTTTTATCATACAATTTATACCTTTGTTTTTAAATACAAAAGAACTAATGAATGTAATCATTATAAAAGGTACGGCCATCCGCAAACCTTCCTGCCCCCCCGGACCAAAACAATTGTCCAATACCCATGCTTACGAACAATCTACACGGTTATAGTTTCTATTGCTGAAAATTGAATTTTGACTGCCTCATTTTCCAGCGCCATTAAGATTTGTTTTAGATCTGCAAGCGTACTTGCAATAATAGCTGTATCATCTGAAAACACTAGAGCTGAGATTTTAAGTGATTTTCGAAGTATGATTCATTCGGTATTTATCTTGGAATCTTTAATTATTTCCTCACGTGTTTTGTTACAAAGTCTGCACTCCAACCCTCATTCTTCCCTATTCTATTTCTTATTCCATCGGTTTTGAAAAGTTATTCCGAATTTCAGGACTTTTCTTAGTTTCGTTAAATGACAAAATCCCTCACTAGTTTGTCAGGAACACTGAAATCATTGGTGGCCTTTTTATAAGTAATTTTCTATTGATACTATCATATGCAGCTTTAAAGTTTATGGCAAGGTATAGACTTCCAGTGCGAAATTTTCTCGGATTCTTTTCAAATTTTTCAGGTGTGATGCATCTTGCCCTACTGAAACCATGTTGATAGTCTTCTAAAATATCTTCTTTAAATGGAGAAAGCTCATTAAATGATTAGCGCATCTGTAAATATTTTGTAAGTGTTATAAATTTATACATTTAAAGTTGGAAAACTCGAGAATATCTCCTTTCTTGTGAAAATATCTAAATCATTAGAATATAATTTGGTTTACATGAATCAATCTTAAACAAAACAAGGTATTGGGCGTCGGCTTATTTAAAAACTTCTTGCTCATCAAGTGTTTTAGGTATTTTTTGCATGTGTTTAAGGTATCCGACTACGTCCGGAACCGTGATTTAAAAAAAACGCATAAATGGATAATTTTCATGATAATTAGTATCACTTGGATTAAAATTGTTTTAAGGACATTATGACAAAAAACATTATTTAAATACAATATTTTGGCAAAAAATTAACTTAAAATAACTTTTGTTCAAAACGGTCTCTTTGTATAAAAAATGTTTCTATAATAATAATATTTTGTTTTTATAAAGTAAAGACTTCTCCAGAGAGTCCGAACAAGGATTTTTGAAAAATTCACATTATTTTCGGAGTTACCACCAATTAAAAGGACTATCAGTGTTTTTTCCTTAAAATTTCTCCCTTCTGTTGCACTAAAATGGATAAATCCACTTCTAAGTTATGTATATATTTCAAAAATTCTAATTCGGTCTCTGTACAGAGGTCTGAGCTATATACAGGCAAAATATTATCATAATGGAAGTATTTTTCATAAAAGGAGACTGTTTTAAAAATGGGTCATTCTATGTTCATTTTTTTGTCAAAATATTGTACTTAAATAATTTTTTATTGTAATAATATTCTTAAAACAATTTTATATACGTTTTCTAATCTAAGTGATACTAAATATCATAAATATTATCCATTTATACGCTTTTGCAAAATCCCGGTTCTGAACGTAGTCGGATACCTTAATAAAGTTTCAAATTATAAAATTCATATGATTAATAATTATATTTTAACTAATTTATCAAAACTTAATAAACAAGAAATTTTACAACATGTATCTGTTTTATTAAAGCTTTTCGGAAATTCCTAATGTTGTACTATTTATCCTTTTTAATGCATTGAAAAAACACTTTTTTAGTACAATGGATAAGTGAAAAAATATAAATAAACATATGTTCTCTTCGCGTATTCTGACTAATCCTCTGGGGGAGCAGTTTCTTCATAAATTGTTTGATTTTGGAGATCCTCTTTCTGTGCAGGAACCGAGACGCACGTAAATAAGTCACACTTTTTAAAGTTAAACGAAACGTTCACGGTGGAAGTTAGTAATGAAATCGTAGATAGTGTTAATTTGAGTAATATATGTGAAAAATCCATTGTATAAAATATCAGCGAACCTTGACATAAGACTCATAGTCTTATTATGATTGTTCACAGCTCTACAAGTTTTCTGAGCCGGGTGCCCATCTTACATTGTCTGTTCCCGATAAGTAAAATTGATTATTAATAAAGACTCATTAGCTAAATCTAACTATATTAGATTTTTAATTAGCTTAAATAAAAGTTATTAATTTTTCAATAAGTATCATTTTTTGTTGTTGCTTCTCACAATAACGAAAACTCTGGTTCGCCACAAAAATTCAGAACGTGCGTCAGTCTTTTTTTAAACTACAATAAGTTATACTTTGGGGGGGGAGAGCCCTCAATATAATCAATCAGTAAATAAATAATTAAGATTAAATGGCACACACGATAATTATTTTCTTTGATAAGAGAATTTTCCCCAGTTTCTTTATTATTCATTGTATGTTCGAAACAGAATCATTGTTATATGCATTTAATTACATGACAACGATAACTGGCTTTCAAATATAAATACAACATACTGCATTTCTTAGTTTTGCATCATTTATAAGATAAAGATGTAAAAAGTTAGTGTTCTATAAAGTCCCTGCTAGTTCACATTTATTGAACTCAAAAAAGGCTTGAATCTACCCTCGGAGTCACAAAGAATCTGACTTAGAAAGTGTGTGTGTGTGTGTGTGTGTCCATCAAGCATGCTTGATAGGAATAACAGAAGTTCTGATTGAAATTAAAAATATAATAAATGTAAATGGTAGAGAAAGAAATGCTTGCCTCTGCTACTAAATAATCTAAACCTATATTTAGACTTGACTCATCAATATTGACATGAGCGTCTGTATAATAGAGAAGCTACAATAAAATTCACATACGCACTCGACTAAATTAATCTCTCTCGTGGTCTCTCTCCGCCATCTATCCTCTCGACTTTTTAGCAAGAAAGTTTATAAAAGAAAATTGGAAAATAAAAAAGTTTATTTTCACTTCTTATCTGTTTGTATAGATTTAGAGAAATTAATATGGGCTTGATGGTAGAAATACTAAGAGACAGAGCAGAATAAAACCAATAAATTGGCATAATAAGACGAGAGTAAATTTTGCAAGATACTAGGATGAGACCCCCTGTCCACCTAATAGTGGACCATCCCCCATTGTACAAATTATACAACAGTTTATATTCATTGCTTAAATTGTTAAACTGTAATTTACATACTTTATGTAGCTCATTTTTTTTCTCAATATATTGTAAGCAAAAAAAAATAATAATAATGAATTCCAAGTCTTTTTTTCATCTTCGCCTTATAATTTGTACTTCAATATTTCTGTATATGGATTTTTATTCACAATGGACTAAATTCATGATGGTCACGTGATAACGGCAATCACGTGTTTCTCATTGATTAAAAAATGACATACTAAGTTGTTCAACTTGTAAAGTTTAGATAACATTTAAAATTTGATGATTGCGTAAAGAGTTCACGTGCTAAAATTCTTCAAACAGTTTTCAAAATTTAAAAAAAAATACTTACATTATACGAATACTACTATGTGCATTATTATATCGTTAAAAAATATGTTCTTACAGAAAGTTTCTGCAAAAAGCTAAAGTTGGCAACAGTGAAGCACATGAACTAATTGGCTGGAAACGCGCGATTATATTTATGATATAATTATGAGGTCGCATTAATTTATGAACTGATTGGCCGAAAACACGTGGGTTGGTTATCATGTGACTATAACGTCACTTATTTTAGTCCATTGGCTATAAAATGTGCAATATATTCTCACGTTTACTATTTCTGCACGTTCATGCAAAACATCGCCATCATCATAAAAGTAAATCTGTCCAAACTTTGGTTTTGATCTATTCAGTTGTAAAGATTTATTAACTGTACATAATTGTATAAATAAATTTATAACAGCATCACGAAAAACTTTTTTATATATTAAGAGAGAGAAGAAGGTTTTGTAAAGCAAAATATTTTCCTTTATTCTGCTGTAACTACATATTTAATTCAAGTTTGTGAAACATTTCTTTTTTGCTTACATATATTTACACTTTTATTTAAACAAAGATGTTCCACAGTTTCTATCATATCACATTAATTTCAGTTAGATGTAAGAAAAAAAGAATGGGAACTAATGGAGAATAGCTATATCTCTCTCTACACAATTTTCAAAATTTCTTGAACGAGAAAAGGGAAAATGAATGAAAAATGTTATTTTTAATCCCAATCCTGAGCTTATCGGAAAACTTTCTTTAGGTTATTCAAAATAATGAAAGTTTTACGTATTACTGACATTGAAATATTCATGAACTTCAGGAACAGAATGCGTTGGATAAAAATAATACAGCAGATTTTATTTTTACGATCATTTTTTATCTACTATTAGAAAATATAATCCCACGCGAAAAGACATTTCCAAAAAGAAAAATTTGAAATTAATATTAATTTTCGTTATGAATGCATTTACAAAAATTAATTCTTAAAATTATGCAGCATTCAATACATACGTGAGTTTTCACTTCTTTGAAAAAATAACTAATTTTGATGTTAAAACATGGAAAACTAAATATTTCGAAATGTAATCTTATATCAGGAACAGGATTGACTTCTTTTTTTTAAAAAAAAGGAGTTGATTATTTATAATATTTGGTACATTAATGAAATCAGAATAATAAAATTTTAATAATGGGATCATTTTCATTTGAAAATGATTTTTCACTTTGACTCTATTTTGCACAACAATAGATGAAGATAAAATTTAAGTATATTAAAGCAGTAGATTTATTGTAAAAAAAAGACAAGTAATTTTTCAATGGGTTTTCTTCCACTCACATTGTATGAAGTCTGGCTCAAAACTTTAAAAGCTTTTTTCTAGCATTTTAAAGATCTCAATTGAGCCGAAATATTCTATACACAATTGTATCATATTCTATACAATGTAATAATTTAACTATAATAAATAAAAATTAATTGATCAAAACGAATTATTTAAAGAATTACAGATACAGCCAAGTTGGCATCATTTTTGGCGACTTGGGTCAATAAAAGCTTTTTCTCTCCCGTTTTAAAGCACTCAGTTGAGTTGAAAATTTCTTTACACGATTGTCTTTAATAACAAAATGATACTTTAATTACAACTAAAAGAAGATTTAATAAAACTAATTATTTAAAAAAGAGTTAAACTTTACTTATAATTCCAATTGCTTATAACGTGAAACGGTTGAATATTGTAAACAGCATATTAAACTATCCCCTCGTAAAATTAAGTTATTAAAACTGATTATTGAATAAATTCAATTTGACTCAACGTTCCCTTCCTTTTTGGTCTTAAAATTTAAGATATAAAAACATTATTTTATGCAAAGTGTGTGAAGTTCGAAACAAAACCTCTCAATATATGTGTTTTAACACGTGTAATTTCTCAACATATGTAAATTAAATGGAGAGAGGAGAAAGGAAATTATAATAAAGTATGTGGTTTGTGTCAAGAAAACAAAATGAAAAATATAAAACAATTAATCCATCTACAAATATAATTTTACATTACTAATGTCAGACATACGTATATCACTTTTCTTCGGGATCTATAGCAAGGAAAAATGAGCTAAAATGTAACACACTCTAAATATTTAATATAAATCAAAAGACAACTATAGCTTTTTTATAATCATTTTGCCTCGATAGACAAATTATGTATGAAGGTGCAGTCACTATAGGATGTTTTTGAAATAATTTAAATGAACACCACTTTAGAACATACTTCTGACTAACACAATAAATGACATGATTCGCGTTTTAATTTTTCTTTAAGAATTTCCAAATAATCTTTTATCACTCTAATCATACGCAATAATTTATTTCTTTTCTCTTCCAGTAAGAAAATAAGTAATTCCATTCAATCATAATCACAGTTTATTTTAATTTAAAAATAAACTGTAATTCATCATTACACTTTGGGTATACAGCAAGAGTGACCAAAATAATTCATAAAAGGAACATTGAGTGAGTGAGTAAGTGAATACTAACGTCATCCCGTTCAGCTACACGAGGGCTTTAAAATGAGCATTGAAAAAGGAAGGGTTAGATTCATATTGTAATGCATCAGGGGTAATGAGCCTATAGAATTCTAAGTGTGTAGGTCTAATAGTTTAAAAATGGGAATATTATCTGTAACGTGCCCTTTAAGCCCTCACAACGCCCCTTGGAGGTCGATTCAGGAAAAAACGGGAACTTTTTTCACGAATGGGAGATAGAGGGCTACCACACCGTTAAACTCCCTTGATCGTACAGGGACTCGTTTCTGAGTTTTAGTGACTCTCACATTGCACACTTTCTTTTATAATATATATTTATTATAGAACGATTATGATACTTGATTAAATGTAAGTTTTTATGCATCTGCTTTAGTTCAAAAGAATTTTCAATAGAACCTTGAATCTATTTGAGTATGAGAATCTCTGTACTTAATTTTGTTGGAACTCAAATATTTTTTTTAGTATTTTTAAATCCCGTTTACCCCAGTGATGGAATTAGGCTTAGGCTTAAACTTGATAATTCGGTAAATATGTTTGGTAAACAATAAAATTCCTCAAAAAGTGTCAAAATTAATGAAAAATTTTATATTATTCGTGTTTTTTAGAACAAGTGCCTTTTTTTAACCTATGTGCGTTATTATTGTTGACAAATATATAATTTTTTAAAAAAGTTTCTGTCTACAGCAAAAATTGGCAATAACGAATTACATGCACTGATTGGATGGAAACACGTTATTGCAACCATCATCTGATTATGCCGTCACATGAATTTAGTCCATTTAAAATTAAGCTTTGGTTTTAATTGTAGTGAATTTATTTCTTAATTTCATTTTATGTATTGAATTGTATAATGAAAATAGTTGTCTTAGTTTTAATAATTAAACTTTTCAATACTTTAATGATTTTACGATGTGTATAAAAGTTTACTCACATATGTTGCACGTATTTTTTATCATTTCAAGCTTTAGTTCTTGTACAATAAGTCGTTATTTTCTATAGAAAGTACTAGGACAGATTTTATTCTTAATAATTTTGCTCTTAGAAGTTGCATTAGGACTAATGTACTTTTTTAAGGTGCCTGACTAGTGTAAAATCGTCAATTTTGATGAACATGACAAACAAATTTTATTTGATATTTTTTTAATATTTGAATTTTCTTCTTTCTAAAAATACCTTACTTTTGCTTGTACTCCAGTTATTACGAAGTTATAGCAGTTTTATGTCAACAACAAAAACGAATTTAGAAATTGAAACCGGATTTGAAAAAGATTTTTACTCTTTTTTACGGAATTTTATTGAATTTATTTATAAAATATTAAAACTAAATATATGGATATTCTTTTTAAAAATTATTTAATAGTTTTATAAAATTTGGCAACAACTTTATTTGTTGTCATTTTTCGCTGATTTGTTTGTTTATACTCGATTCTTCGCTCCTCGTTTAATTTATTATTTTGATATATTTTATGAAAAAAAATGTCTTTCTTATTGATTAATTATTAAATCAAGATCTTAATTTACTTTAAATCGTTAGATGAAACATCTGAGCTTTCTACTAATCCGGTGTGCCAAAAGTTGAATCAAGCCATACAAGTTTGGAAATTTTCTCCGGAAAGATTGTTTGAAACAAAGACAATAGAATTGTCAGCTGGACAACTTTGATTTCATTTTTTGCCATACTGATTGTTATTCTCAGGGCTTGGAACTTAGAAGACTCTGTCAGTGGATTATGCTCACGTGAACCTAAAGTGCAAAAACTGCTCCTTCTTTAAAGGTTTCCCTACGACAGAAGATGAAAGGTTCTTGTCTTATAAACTCTTCAATCTAAGGATAATAAATTTTCGCTTTTATGTGCTTTCCTCGGTTTATTTCCTGTCAATTGCCTTCCGCAATCAAGAAGAAAACTGTTGGCGCAACTGAACGCGTTAAGAAAAACATCAACGCTGCATTTTAGTTTCACTAAATAATATCCATTGAATTGGCAACGCAGAGGGGCTACTAAGTGTCATATCAGTTGACACCGGTAAAATTTAATTGTTGAAGTTATGACACAATATTGCCACATATGCGCGAAAGGCAATAGCCAATCAATTTAAACATGTATGTTCGAACTACAAAGGTTCCGCGGGGAACATGTTGTTGATTTATTATGAAGATCAATAGGAATGTACAGTACAATGAATACTACGGAGATGGGGACTCAAAGGATATGAATCTGTTAAAAACTTTTATGGAATTAATACAGTAACAGAACCCGAGTTTTAAAAAAAAAAACGAGACGAAAGGTTTGGGAGGAAAAATAAATTAACTGATTTAATCGACAGAATTTTAGCTTTGAAACAATGTAGGTAAAAGTTTATAGCTGCATTTTTCACTGTGTATCTGGAAAAACAATTCATTGCATGGACAGTGTCTGAAGGATCTGAGAGTTGGTGTCGTTACCAAAGGGCAAAAGCAGCTGGGAGTCCCCTCAAGAAATTGAGCAAGGACTAATAAAATTATAAACCAAATAAAGCCTACATATCTAAAACTGTGTAATGAAACTTTGTTGAAAAATGTCTTCATGGTAAGACACAGAACTAATGAAAGTTATAACAACATTTTGTGGAATATTGTTCAAAAATATTTATTGGACTATTTCGTTTGGGTGCATTATTAGCTCTAATACTTTATAATTCTGGTTATGCTGGTATATCATCAGTAATTCGAAATGTAAATGGTTCCCTTCCTGAAAGTGTTGCTCAAAAGTTACTTAAATTTGATAAACAACGGATTTCAACATCTTTAAGACATTCTTTACCGATTGCGAAATTGTCTCGAAAAAAAAAGCAGCTAGAAAAACAAAAAGTACTAAGGATAAAAAACAGAAGACTTAGTATATTCATATGGAGGGTTTTAAAGTACTTCTTTTGCAGGATTTTTATTCTAATTTATGATAACTTTTGTGATAAAAACAATATTTTTCAAGAGTTTTTTCGTGAATGTTTACTGGTAAAAACAACACAAATATATTTTGTAATATATTTCTTAACTTCTAAAATAATATGGAATAATATATTTGTTTTTCTAGTAAAATATTTTTTATTTTTAATGCATAATTTTTTTTAAAGATCAATATTTCGTAAACTTGCTTTTTTTTATAAAATTGTTAAAAATATTAAAAGATGATAAAAAAAGTTTGAAGAAGTATTTTTGCTTTGAAAATGTTTGTTCTTTTGATATATAGAGGTTTGTAACCAAATTTTTGAATTTTAAATCTTTAAATGCATTTTCTCTGAAAATTTTTTGATATTTTTACAACACGTTAAGCATGATATCTCAAAAAGTTATGTTAATTGTCTGTACATTTTAATGTATAGCATATTTACCTTTTTATCTTTGTGATACAAATTTTGAAAAATTTGCATTGTTTTGACTTCTAGTTCAGTAACAAATTAAAATTTTCAAAGATCAATTCATTAGTAACTGTTTTTTGAGTAAAATTATGTGGGTTTTTGAAATATTATGCATTAAATTTATTTTTACTATGTTTAACGTAATGTACAAATAACGTCTAATTTAAACCTAAAAATTGGCCATAAAAAAATACATTGAAAAAGAAATTTTTTTTTTGCTGCTTTTAAAGTTATAATTAAACAAAAAATTTTAAAAATAAATTTTCAGCAAATTTCAAAAAAATGTCTTCAAATTTTTTTTTACATACATTAACTGTTGTTTTTTAAAGATCAATAAGGCATGCATTCTTAATTTGTAGCATCATTTTTATTGCAAAATTTCATTCATTTCTTCTGTACTTTGAAGTAATAATACTAAATTCGACCTTAATATCTATAATAAATAGCTTTATTAATCGCAATAATTTTTAAACAATAAATATTGAATGTATACAGCACAATTTAAATATTCATTAAAAATTAAATAAGTATTTATTCCTCATTGCATGATTCATTGCGCTATTAGTACCCCTATATATAATTTAAAATAATAGTTAAAAATTCATTGTTTTGCTTCTTTTTTTGTAGTAGTAGTAGTAATGAAATATTACACAAATTGCACATGCGTCAAATTTTCAAGCAAGTGTAACCTTATTGACATTTACATAATTTAAAAGATAAACAACATACACAGGCACTGACATCAAGATTCAAACCATCAACAGAATTAACATGTCTATATATATGTATTAATTAACCAAATATTACTTCCACGTGACGCGAATGTTGACAATAACACGTTCCAGATCAAGAATCTGTCTTTTTTTTCTTTCTTTTCTTTTTCCCTTATGTTAAAACACCCGGTCCTATTTCTGAAGGTTGACAGTTATCAGTGAGAGACAGAGGTGCCTTTTTTAAGGCGCGGATGTCCGCAGGAAGCAAAATACGAGACGTTTGCATGAGGACAAGTTGTTGATAGAGCGCACACCGTCTGAACAACGTCAGTTCTTACACTTTCTTTGACAACCGATCGATTTTTTATTCTTTATTTATGTACGCGTCGTTCCGATTTTGATAACACGGAAATTATTTTTAGTAATTAGATGACTGCATCTATGACACTTTAAAAATGAAGTGAATTTTAAGTAGTTGAGATATTCCTTCTGATTGTGTTAAGTTCTAGTTTAGCACCGGAAATCACAGCTACATTTTAACGTGGCATATTAACCTTTTAGACCACTGTAGGTTTACTTATGCTAAAATGGAATCTTAAATCGCAATCTTAGGAGAAAATTCAAGAGCTAGAAGTTTTTCATTACACACAAAACATTTGATTTTAATATTTATGCCTTAAATTTTTTAAATATTTCCAGTCTTAAATGTGCTTAAACATTTTCGAATTATTCTTTGTTATGTAGTACGATATCAGTTAATAATTCATTTAAAATTACAGGTGATAAGCAAGGTTTATTTATATATTAATCATTAATCTTTCACATATCATCAAGTGCATCTGGTAAGGAAACTTTTAAGCAGAAATATATATATAATCAATAGTAATAATAATATGTACCAAAATAGTTATAATTTCAAATAAACAAAGCAAAAATGTAAGTAAAACTAGACAGTATAGCTCAGAAATAAGTTAGCCACTCTAGTACAATAGCAAACTCTTAGCCTTAGGAACTTGGATTGGAAGTTTAAATTTTGTTTACAGGCCATCTACACTTCCCTGTCATTTTTCTATACTACTAGGCTATAAAGAAAGGAAATAGGCATATGAATAAGTAATTACTATTAGAAGTAAATTAACAAAGAGTTATATTAAATTATTATGAAATTAACGAAGAAATGTTTAACTAAATCTACTTAGTGCAGAAAAATTAATCTTATATGAATATAAAGAACTATTAAAATATTTAATAAACATTTAGTACATATATATATATATATATATATATATATATATATATATATATATATATATATATATATATATATATATATATATATATATTGATATTATATTGATAATATTGATTTCCTGTCTCTCTAGTACAAGCACACATATACATATGTATACAGTAATACCTCGACTTACGCGAACCCGGAGTTACGCGATTTTCAAATCTCCGCGATTCGTCTCTTTTTTTTCTCCCATGACTAAAACTCAGGAGGTATCAGTACCATAGTCTGATGAAATTGGTAATTTTATTGAAGAAGTTGTCGATCTCACTGGACAAATAAATTTAGAAGTAGATAATAATGAAGTTCAAGAACTGCTGGATTCCCACCATCTAGAGCTGACATTGATGAACTCATAGAAACGTATGAGCAAGAGCAAAATATTAAACTTTAGACCCAGTTCAGTCAGACTTTCTATTGACAGAAGATCTCAGTTTAAGTGAAAAAGGGTAACACAAATTTTAGGAAATAGACTCCAGCGAAGAGCGTGTTTTTTCAACAAAATAAGGAATAAAAAGCTATTAGCAGGCTACGAGGAAATTTTGCGAGCCACCAGACTATTTTTGCTAGATTTTATGAAATTATCACATCGAAATAACTTCCACTTGCGATTTTGTATTTGTGTTACCTAATATTTTACTAACCATTTTTTTTTTCTAAATTATTATTTTTTTTTCGTCTACGGCACCAACTAAATATAATTTATATGTAGAATTATACCTCAACTTACGCGGTTATAACTCAGTCCTACCTATCGCGTAAGTTAGGGGTATTACTGTATATCAGTGGTCTTCAAACTGGTTCAATTCACGGAACCCTTAGAAAAAAGGTGTTTTCTTGAACCCATCCCCATTCCACGCACACTTATAAGAATCTATCTCAAAATAATATTTAAAGTCGATCATAATGCTATAGGTACTTAATGTAAAATAAAATAATAAAATATTGTATTTGTTATTAATATATTTTAATGAAATTCAATATAATTTATTCATTAATAATACAAATTTGTACTCCAGGTGTCACCTACCCAAGCATTGCATTTATTAACTGAGATATGTGCGTATATATATATTTTGTGCATAAATTGTCAAAATTTAGGTCTACTGAAATTGTCCACTATCGTATTTCATATTCGCTTTTATATATTTTTTTATTTTTGTAGCCTCCAACTTTTAATTAAATACATGAAATGGCATTTAAATGTGTATTGCTGTGTGAGAAATCCTGCGTATTATGCATCAATTTGCAGCCTAAAATTTAGAAGTAGTTCTTGCTTAAATTTAGATTTTTACGTCAAATCTGTTGAAATGTCTCGATAAGTTATTCCCTCTCCTTCATTGTAAGTATTGTTTTTTCACAATTGAAAAAAAGTGCATTTTCCATTAAAAAAACTATTTAGTTATAGCCAAACATTTTACTAACAATTATAAAAGTATTCAGTGGAACCTAGGATAGTAGACAATAGAATATTCACAATTTAAATGTAGTATATATTAAGAGAGAAAAAGTTTGAATATTCTTTTGTAATATTATGACAAATGTTTAAAAGAATCACAAAATAAAAAGTTAAGTATGAACAAAATTTTCAGGTTTTTTTTTATTAATGACTGGAATGAATTTTAGGTACTTATGGTTATGCAAACTTCATAGAGAACGTAGATCCAATTCGCATATACATCTATAATTTTCTTTTCGATTTGTTATGGTAATTTGTGGAACCCTACGGTTCCGTGGAATATAATTTGAAGACCACTGCTGTATATATATCCTCAAAATACCTCACCTCTTTCAATGCTGTTAATTTGTGTACTTAATATGTTTTTCTGCTTTTAACCAAATTATTATTTGTCTTTGAATCATTCAAATTTATAATTCAAACAATATTTGCTTGAGTACGAGTTCCCCATAAGTATATCAATAATATTTAAATGTGAAAATTTCGTACTTTTACATTGTTTTTAAAATGAACATGGATCTCGTTTCGATAGATAGGGGATAGATTCGCTGGATAGGTTTAGCTTCGCCACAGCAAATCAAAGTTTCGTTTGAAAAAAAAACATGTCAGCAAATATTCCCAGAAAGATTAGTTACCGATAAATATATTCCAAATGTAACTAATCTCATTTAATATTTTTTTACGAGTAATGTTTATAAATGATCGAAATTTATGTAGGCATACATATTTATCTACCATTTAGAAAAATGTCATTATAATTTGAGGATATAGTGATTCCTTTCAAAATATTAACATTGTCTAAAACTTTGCAATATGCTCTAAAATTATCAACGTCAATATACAAAAGAAATTTTGGAACAAAAAAAAATACATTTCCCTTTATTAAACATCAATATTGACGGAAATTCCACACACACAAAAATTCTGACCCAGAAAAAGAACCCGGAAAAACGTGTCAAATGACGTACGTACAAATGTGATCCTGTAATGGTAACAATGCACTACAGCTACTGCGAAGATTAATTTATTAAATAGAATCCATCCAGTAAACGCATAATGATTTATTATATACATATATTATTTATTGCAGACTCCCGTATTAATCAACGAACTATTTATAGATGAGTTTTGCTTGGAGGAAATGATGCCTCGTGCACACACAGTAATGCTTCACAAGAGTTCGCGTGTTCTGTCCAAAACTGCTGACATTTGAAGGTGTCGTGTTTTTGGAAGTTGTAGGTTTTTGTCAGTTGATGGTATTACTCTCACCTATGAAATTCATCTAACAAAAAGCAAAATTATACGCTTGAAGGACATTTACTGCTAAAATATTGAAGACAGTAGTGCATTATGGAGCAATTAAAAATTTGGAAAACATATATTTTCAGCTCTTCAAGTTTGCTGAAACTTTAACCATAAATATGTATACTTGTAAAAGTTAATTTTCAAAAGCATCTTCTTTATCGAATTCTTTAAAAATTAAAAAGATGCACACACGCGCGTTTTTTGTTTTAATAAACAATCTTTTTTTCCGTTGTTCGGCACCATAAATGTTAAATTTTAATTTTAGAAAATGTTCTGCATATTTTTGAAACGCCGAATTTTTTGTTCAGTCCATATATTTTCATTTCAGTTTCTCGAGCAAAATATATTTCAATATTTATAAATAGGTGGATTATAAATATATTTAACTAACTAAGCAACATAAGTCTCATAAACTACTTCAAATCTTTACGATAAAATTGTTGTTTATTTTTCTCGTTATTTTGATCTCAGTTTTAATTTTATTAATACCCACGAACTAATTTATTTGTGTTATAATTGAAATTCTCTGAGTTTATGCATTTTTACTAAGAGCTACTTGTGTTGATTTTATATGTGTACGCGCGGGTATATTAATTATTTTCTTTATTTTTCTTTTCGCCACTTAGGAAGTTAAGTATAAGTATCCTAAGAATAAAATAGATAAGCGTACGCATAATAAAATAGATAAGCGTAAGCGTTTATATAACTTTAAACTGTTGCATAATTTTGCTTCTCTTGTACTATGTATTATATCTAGAAAAATTAAAAGCGTGTCCACTTACATATTCCCAATAGCAACATAACTACTCTCACAACATCCAGTGTATAAACGCTCACCTTACTTTCAAGCTGCAATTTTTAATGTTCAGGTATATTCGCCGTATAACGTGCGGCCCCTTTTTTACGAAACACCTAAAATGTACTTGCACAGTGCTCTTATGTTTTGAAGACATTTATTCGAGGTATTATTCCAGGAGTTAGAAAAAAAATTCTGAAGTTCATAATAAATGTAATTTCTTTTAAATAAATATTTTTTACTCTAATTTTAATTATATATATATAAACTAAAAATTACTAACTTAAAACAAGTTTTTTTTTCCTATGCTCCTCATTTGTTTTATTTTTACAGCTCAAATATTTTTACACCATGCGTATAACGCGCACTTATTTTTTTATGTTAAAAGTACGCGTTATACGCCGGATTAAATGGTAACTAATAAGCTATAAATATCAAAACAATGATGGTGAATTACTAAAAACTACAGACCTTATAATAATTCTTCAATAAAAAGTAGTATGCAAAATCCCGATGCTCACAAAAAATAATTACCGGGAAGTTCTGGTGTAGACATTTTTATGAAGGGGATGCCTACATCGCGCTTTTTTTCCTGTGTAAAATGACTCACGAAAAGTTTCAAAACACTTTCTCTAAATTTAGAACAAGAGGAGATGTCAAAGTCTTTCTTGTGTTCACTCGTTTCATTATTCTTTTTCATTCTCCGGTGAGATGGTAAATAGTTCCGTGGGTTTGGGAAGCAAGGTCGCATGCGCAGGAAATGATTATAACAAGGTTGCTTACTCAAGACATAAAATTGCTGATGTCGTCCGCATTTAGGTATTTTTCTGTAATAAAATCGTGGTATCGTAAAGTTCGGTTAAGACTTTGTGTTTTCTTTTTCTCAACATTCGAAGCCGTTAGGTTAAAGCTGTCTACTTTTATTATTACCTCTCAAATTCATCTCATTTATTATAATTTAATAAGTTGTATTCAATAAAACTTTAAAAATAATCAGAAATATACATTGATGTACAATCAAACATTAATATTTCCTAAATTAGGGGTCTTCAACCTTAAGCTCTCGAGGGCCATATGAATAAATCCACAATATCCTCTGGTCATATCTACAAATTTACAATGATCCGCGGGCCACACGATTGTCAAAAAATAATGTATTAAGGAAATATATATATATGAATTTCAAAAATGTTAAACAGAATTCGAATTAAAATATTTTGAGTATTAAAGATAAAAGTCCATCTTTTTTTCTGAAAACTTCTCAGATTTCATGCACAGTCAGATTTTTTTATATTTATAATTGTTTAAAATACGATGAAATTTTTTAGAAATTCGTCATTTTAAGAAAAGTTTACCTCAAATGGATTTGAAGCATATCAATAAAATGTTTTAAATGTCAAGAATAAAAGAAAAAATAGTGTTTTTAACTCAAAATGCATACAAGGCAATTTTCCTGAAACTGCCTCAGATTCAAATGAAGGGCTACTAAAATGCCTTCAGGAGGCCATATGTGGCCCTTGGGCCCATGAATTGAAGACCCCTATTCTAAATAGTGAAGATTAATTTTGGTTTATAATCTATTTTTCAATTAAACATTTAGAAATCAGGCAGTTTGCCGCGCTAAAATATCATTTTGTGGTTTAATGTTGCCACTCGCTGTTTCCAAACAAAAAAGTAATGCAACCTTAAAAATTAATGGCTTGAATAACTTCGACACATTTTAAACAATTTTTTTCCGAGTTTACTTAGTTACTTATAAAAGAAAAAAAGTTTTTTTTTTAAATTTTAATCTTGTCATGAGCTTTATATAGAATAAAATATTTTAAATATGGTACACTCTGTTCTCTCTCTCTCTCTCTCTCCACATAATTATCAAATACAACGCACCTATAAGCTAAACAAGAAGTGTTTTCATAAAAGGTTCAATTGATAAAATACTACAGTTCCTGTTCGATCATTTTCCTAGAATATAATTCAGAGTATTTTTAAATATTTTGATATATTTGAAAATATGAAATATGTATAAAAAAATTTGTGATTGTGTAATATATTTAAAACTCGGTGAAAAACAATACGCAAATAGAAATTATCCTTTTCCCTCTTTTTTAAAGACACTTTATTTGAAAAAAAAATATTTTATTCAAAAATTATTACAATTTTTTTCTATTTAAAAGCTAGTTCGGAAGTTTTAATAGAATTTACATTCTATAAATTCAAGAATATGTATAATTTGAAGTTATACATGCATAAATGATATAGAAATACTTGTTTTTTCAGTTTAGTTTTTAATGAAAGAAATGAGAGTTTTCGTAAATACACACACACAACATGGATTGAAATACATTCTTAAGATAAATTCATTAAAATACAAAAAAAATATTTTAAAACTTTTTAATCATTTAGGTTTTAAAACTATTTTTTTTTAAAATTAAGATATACATGCAGTGAATATATAATTTATGTGTACACATACACACTCAATAACAGAAGTTCAATTACTTTTCCCCCCAAATTTTTCCTTCCGTCTCAAATTATTAAAATATTTTAACTATAAAATAGTTTAAAATGTGTGATTAAATTATTTTAACCAAATTTTAAATCTAAAATCTTACCTCAAAGACAAAAACGTGATTTATATTTGATTTCCGACAAGAACGGGAATCCCTTGTTTTAAGTCATGAAATTTTTTGTATGTTTTTATAGTTTTATTGCAAACTTTTTTAATCTGTGTGTCTTTTTCATTCCTCTAAATTTTAAAGCATTTCCTTAGTTTTTCAATGTCTTATTTTTTATATTTAAACATTCTTAAATCTTAGAAGACACATTCCTATATAAAAATTCAGAAATAAACCAAAAGAGCACTATTGTCTAAACTAGTAAGGGCGTGAATTTCATGGTTAATGGAGATCAAAATAGCAGAGTACTCATAATCCTCAGATCATGTCTTACGTCAGGGGTGGCCAACCTTTTTTTGAAGAGTGCCTCTGTGTGTTAAAAAAATAATTATGAGTGGCACACACTTCAACTTTCCCAACAAACAAGCATGGAAAAGTGAAAAAATAAGATACTTATAAGCTTATTACGGGATTTTTACGCAAATAGCCCGTTTTTAATGCAAGTCTATGTAGTTGACATTTAAAAATAATAAAATAAATAAGACGAAAGTTTGGGTTTTATTGTTAATTAAAATTTTTCAAGTTCAATCAATTAGGTTAGGTATAAAAAAATAGTAACTTGAATCACACACATTTAATTCAGAATAATTGTTAAACGCTCAGTATATACTTAATATATCTTTTGAATTACTACTTTTTTTACTAAGTTAGGATTATCTCCTACAGATGCTTACAAAATTAAGTTATTATAGGTGCACATTAGGTAGTTTTGAGTGATATTTATTTTATTATGTTCGTAGTGGAAAACATTCATTCACAAACCTATTTGGATCTAACTTTTGAAGTTTTTTGTCTAAGACAACCGCATTTCAATAAAATTGTAAAAAAAATGCTTATTTATTATTTTTTTTAATTTTTAAAATTTTTTCTGTAACTCCATCGAGCCACACTGTGGCACGCATGCCGAGGGTCGGCCACCCCTGTCTACGTTGTTCCAGTAGAATCAAGCATTGGATCCTAATACCACGTAAGACACGCCGTATGGTACATAAATGATACATACTAAGTTAATTGTATCTCTAAATCCTCTCAAATTGTCATGTTGTAGAAGTTCATAGAGTGGAATTCAAACTCACAGGTGTCGTTCTTGTCACATCACTGAGATTCAAAATTGCAAGGTCCGCCGCATGTAGTTGTCCTCATATTGCTTCTAAGAACGTGATGTTGATAAACAATCAATCAATGGCTTGCAAAATAGATCCAATAGTAAAAATTCTAAGAATGTGGGAGTGAGGGGAAATTTACTGGTTCTCTCTTCGCGTATTCCAACTAATCCGCAAAGGGAAATTCTTATATTGAATTCTTAGATTTTTGGGAACCTCGTTCCATAAAGGAACCGTCACGCATGCAAATGAGCCTCACTACTTAAGCGAAACAAGTTCGCGGAGGAAGTTGGAAGAGATTTTTTGATAGTGTTAGTCTGAATCATCATCTGTGTGTGAAATCTACCTAGTGAATTATCAACGTATCTTGGTATAGGTCACGTACCATTACCATTGCCAAGATTTCTGTAGTTTTGGGATTCAGTACAGCCGTGCGGTATTCAGATAAATCACCTTTATCATAATTAATCATAGCTAACTCATTCTCATTAATTAGTTATATCTGTATTAGATTTTGAATCGACTTAAATAAAAATTGTTGATATTTTTCAATGTATCTCTTCCTTCGATTGCGTCTCACACTAACGCGAACTCCCATTCCTCACAAGATATTTTAAGGGGGTCCATAGGAGCCCATGTTAAATTACGTAAGTTTATGTACCTTTTTCTTTCGAAACTACTTGCTTCTCATGAATAAAACTTTTACAGCCGATTATGTGTGCTTTAACGAAGGGGAGTTTTTTTGTTAAAAATTAGAATAATTATTAGTTTTTCAAGAAATGTCCCATTTTCCCCCCTAAAATTTAGTTAAAAAAAAACCTTATCTAAAACAGTTTGCTAAATATATCTAATTCCCTCCATTAAAATATGTAAACATGCTAAAAGTATTCACACTGAAAATTTGAGGATTATAAAACTTGCAGTTTTTGAGAAAAAGGTACATAAAGTTAAAAAAAAAAATTACATTTTCAGAAAACAGGCTTTAAAGTAAAAATTTGTAATTTTGGAGCATTTACTTTCTCTTGAACTTTCCAGAAGCATATGAAGCATTTTCTTTACTCTCTGCTCCTACAAAAGGCTGTTCTAATTATATTTTTTCATTATTTTTATTAATTTAGCCTTTTTGGGAGATCTTAAAATGCTTTCGTTCGCTTACACGAATCCTACGTGCATCTAATTTTTGAAGCATGGCGCACAGTTATAACTTGGTTCAATATCACAATGTTTTGCGATCATTAATTTTCCTACATGACTCATATTGTAGTACTGCGCAATAGCCATATTGACTCCAATTTTAGCGTTTTTAATTCTGCAAATGTAGATTTTGAAAGCAATGACCATAAAGTGTTATTAACAGACTCATTTGAACAAAAGACGTGTGCCCATACAGTTTTGGATATTCCCACTACACTCTAATTTTTCCACTTGAACATCATATGGATTTGCGTTCATCAGAAACCTATGCAAGGAAAAACACGGGTGTTCTTAGCAGAGCATATTTGATGCGCCTCATCGAATAATTTCATTTAAAAAGTAAAAAAAAAATACTTCTAATTATTGTATTTCCTCATATCATATATCATTTTAAATAAAAATATTTGAGCTCTTAGAAAATATAAAAAAGTGAAAATTGATAATTTTTCGAAAATTCATGTGCTGGACCTCTTAAGAATAAGATAACATCCGAAGTGCCATCAGTGATTCACAATTGCAACAGTCGTCACCAATAATCGCCAATCTAATTCTGAAAACATAATGCATGTATACAATAGACAATTGGTAAACAACATTATGATTAATTTCTGGAACCGAACTTATCCGAAAAGCACTTATACGTATTTTCCAAATGATTGCCCAGTAAGAAGAAAAACAATTCACCGAATTCTAGACTGTAGAAAACTACGGAACTATTACTCGCAATGCTCCTCATATTTCAGGAGTAAAAGAAAAATTTTCTGAGAACTTAAAGTCTGAGATAAGATTTCCTTTCTCTGTCTAGTTTATCTTACATTTTACTCTCCGCTTGAGAATGTTACCGGACAACTTAATGTGTGGGGGGGAGGGGGGATTAGAATTGATTTTCCTCTTTAGAACAAATACGCTATCTCTCTCAAGTGTTTATCCATTTGAGGCATTTGCGGAGAAATAGAATATCTGTTACTTCACCATACCTTCTGAGCCTGTTTAATAATAAACGAAAAAACAATTTTTGCGCACTTACAGGTACAATTCGTATTCATTCTCTTTAGTACAATGCATTATCACTGAAGAATAGATTACAAAGCTATATTTATTTAATACCTTGCATTTTGAACATGAAACTGTTAAACTTTTACCTCACTCTTACATCAACCTTTAAGCCTCCATTCACCTCAAATTAATCACATCGGTGAGACGGATTATCTAGTTTTATTTTAGATTAAAGAGAATTACGACATTCGTATGTAGAATGTTTCTCTTCTTAGTAATTTGAACCATTGCTTGTAACCTGTTGAGCAATAAGAAAGCGATATTTATATTCAAAATAATCTAACTGGATCTCAGTTGCTATAAAGCAGTACTTACAATCTTATCCTAAATTATTTTAATTAAAACCTATATTAAATCATCAATAAAAACTATTATATTTATATATGTTTCATTTAGTAGAATTTTTTTTCACGTATAGTAATTTATTGTATTTAGAGGAAATGTATTAAGCCTTGTGGAATTTTTATCATTTTCAAAATTTTAACCTAGTTTGGTTTGAAAATTTGAATGATATATTTATGATCAAAATTCATGAAATTCATAAAAATACGTTTGTTTTAGTAAAATAGGAATTATTTAAGTTTTTTATTTTTATATATTCCATTTCAAATTTTATTTATTGTGAAACATTTTTCTTGATAAAAATTCACAAAAATTCTTAATTTAAAAAATTGTTGTTAACACTGCAAACTGGAGGTCTAAAATTTGGCATTCGTTTTGAAATAAAATAATTCTTTTAAAATGACCAGAAAGTCTTGATTCTTCGATGATACAAAAGGTATGCAATGTAAGCGTTTTATGGAAATATTATAAATAAAGTTAATATGAATACTAAGTGAAAACTGAAAATCATATCCAAAAAAGATTTAAAATTATTTTATCAAATATGTAATTCCTATACTTGAAAAACAGTTAATTTTCATCGAAACATAAAGTAAAACATTTTTAAAAATCCTAGAAAACACTGTATTACGTTAGAAAACATATCTGGAAACAAACCAAAATACTTATTTTAAAAAGAAATTATGAATATTTTTAAAAGAAAGACCCATTAAATGTTTTTCAAATAAAGAATGATTCGAAATAAGATTACAGGAATATTACTTTAATATCCAGATTCAAAAAATAAAATGCTTACCTACATACGAAACCAAAAAAAAAAAGTTTTCCACTGATATTAAGGCAAGCTACAATTTTTTTTATATTCTCAGTTTCTAATTATTAAGCTTATTAAAAATCTAAAATTTCTCTCTTGCTCAGTAAAAATAAGCTGTTTATTCAGAATAAGACTACTTAAGCAAGTAACTGTGTTTATCTAAAATGTAAAAATAGCGGTAATAATTAAGGTCGGTCATACTTAAGATGAATACCTTGCAAAGGAATGAGAAATTATATTTAGCGTAAGAAAAAAAGAGCTGTTTGTTTGTAGAAGTATTTATAACATTTCTTAGTAATAAGAAATGCAGTAAAAATTAGGGGAGGGAGAAAATAATTACGGTATAAGAGATAAAAATGGGATTCCTTTCAGGAACAGGTGAGTATTTGGCAAACATTTTAATCCGAGTTTCTTTTCCTCTGAAATTGAAGTAAAGAGTGTTTTTTTAGAGGTATAGAACTTTAAATTGCAATAAAACAACGATGTATTATTCGATTGACATGAATTCTTTTTTTATTCGAAAGATAATCTTGTGGCATTACATTTTAAATATGATTTCTGGCATAGGACTGCCACGGCTGGCTCGGATGTAGTCCAATCTGGACGTCCAATTTTCGATGACTTTTTCCAACATTTGTGGCCGTATATCGGCAATAACACGGCGAATGTTGTCTTCCAAATGGTCAAGCGTTTGCGGCTTATCCGCATAGACCAATGACTTTACATAGCCCCACAAAAAATAGTCTAGCGGTGTTAAATCACAAGATCTTGGAGGCCAATTCACAGGTCCAAAACGTGAAATTAGGTGGTCACCAAACGTGTCTTTCAATAAATCGATTGTGGCACGAGATGTGTGACATGTTGCGCCGTCTTGTTGGAACCACAGCTCCTGGACATCATGATTGTTCAATTCAGGAATGAAAAAGTTAGTCATCATGGCTCTATACCGATCACCATTGACTGTAACGTTGTGGCCTTCATCGTTTTTGAAGAAGGATTCCACCAGCCCATAAAGCGCACCAAACAGTCAGTTTTTCTGGATGTAACGGTGTTTCGACATACACTTGTGGATTAGCTTCACTCCAAATGCGGCAGTTTTGTTTGTTGACGTAGCCATTCAACCAGAAGTGCGCTTCATCGCTAAACAAAATTCGCTTATGAAATTCGCCTTTATTTTCGAAATAAAATTGCACAATTTGAAAGCGTTGTTCAGGCGTGAGTCTATTCATGATGAATTGCCTAACCAAACTGAGAATAAATCACTTGACAGCTGTTAAATCGGTCGCCATCTTGGAAAGTAATGCCAACTTAAACTTCTATACCTGGAAAAAAACACTCTGTATATCCCTCTCTCAATCCATATGTATATAATCTGTTGAACAGTGATTCTCAACCTTTTTTTGTTATTGCGGTACACTTTTCCCAATTTCAAAACTTGCGGCTCACTAACAATAAAATAAGTTTAAAAGAATTTTGCTTATCTGTATTACACTTTACGTAAAATAGTTTACGATAATAATTTTCAGTGTTAAATAAAGTAATATGTACTACAAAGACAATAAGATGTTTACTGAGAACTTAATTACAGATGAATTATAAGAATACATTTCATGTGAAATTTGATCTTGATGATTTTTGATCATTTCGTTTATATTGGGTCATAAAAATGATAATGCCCCTCTCATTTCATCAACTATGTTTATAAAAAGTCTCTATGTTTTTTTTTTTCATTTTTATATCTGTTTATGTTGAAAATCCGAATTCATGCAAATATGAAGTAGAAAAGTGTAACAATATTTTAAAGCTTTTTTTTTTCACTATTATGAGATAATCGCCTCTAATTTTAATCCTAAATGAATTAAATGACTCTTCCAAATGTTATGTAGATCTCGATATTTTCAGTTCAAAATTAGTTTTCCCTTTTCATTAAAAGTTAATTTATATGCAGATATATTCGTTATCACAAATGGATTGCGAACCCAATCAAGTTTTTTTACATCCATCTATCCACAAAAGGAAAGTTATATATACCACGAATATCTTTAATTTATTTCTATAAAATGACTGAATAATTCAATTCCAGGTGTTATTTTTTTTTACAGAGTGTAATTAGTAATTTTAAAAAAATTGGCGGTACACAAAAGTGCTGCGGCATAGTGGTTGAGAATCACTGCTGTAGAGGCTTAGCTTGAAGCCTTCAAATCTATGCAGACCTTTTGCAATATTTTTTAAGTAGCATAAACAAGTAAAAATAAATAAATAAATTTGCAAAGTTTAGAATCGTGACAAAATTGTGAGATTCAAAGTATAATATGTTCCATCCCGATAATAAAATATTATTACTTGCTCCTCGTTTTAAATTTAAGAGATTGAAAGGCACTTTTTCAATTCCTACTATTAGCTCACGCTCTCTATGTGATTATTTATTTATTTATTTATCTTGGTGGAATTTTCAATCGTTAATAAAATACATTTTAAAGCTCTCAATTGAGCTGAAATTTTATATACATGATTCTTTTGGATGACAATACAATAATTTAATTATATTCAATGAAACTTAATTGGTTAAAACTAATTATTTAAAGAACTACAAATACAGCCCCGTTGGCATCATTTTTGGCAACTTAGCTACCCTTTTGGCGACCTGTGTCAAAACTTGAGAAGGTTTTTTTTTCTCACGTTTTAAAGCATTCAGTTGAACTGAAATTTTATACACGCGATTGTTTTGGATGACAATACGATACTTTAATGATAATTAATAAAAATTAATTCCCACTTAATGTTGTGATTCTGTCCTATGTGTATACACATTTATATTAATTGTAACTATTTTTTACAAAAAGTAGCTAAAATAAAAATTTTCATTATTGTTCTAAGTAGGAATTGACTCAAAATTTTTTTATATTACTTATTTTTATTGAAGACATAAAGTAATTGCAGTGCACACTAAGTAAGTAAGGCAAACAAAATAAGATAAATAAAATAAATGAAAAAAAAATAACAAAACTTAAGTTGCAAAGCAAATGAA
Source organism: Trichonephila clavipes (assembly GCA_019973935.1). NCBI lineage: Eukaryota > Metazoa > Arthropoda > Arachnida > Araneae > Nephilidae > Trichonephila > Trichonephila clavipes. The sequence goes on along the minus strand of BMAU01019369.1, from coordinate 84,756 downwards.
ATAACAAAGATAAATAAGTTACAGAGATAAACAAATACAATGTACAGTTAAGCAATTAAATAAAAAAAAGTACAGAAATTGTAAAAAACGATCTATTAAAAAAATTACAAGATCAAATCAATAAAGTTACAAAATAAAGTGAATGGAACTTTACTAGGAACAAGCTGAAAAAATTAGGAAGCCAGTTGATTTTAAGAGCCTGTAGTTTAATTCTCAAGCCTTTTATGTCTTTCTTAAATTGTGAACAAAAAAAGGTAAGGTGTTCAACACTTTGCTCACCATCAACATTGCAGTTATAAAGTTTGGAAGGACACAGGTTAAATCGGTTGAGGTACACTTTAAAATTACCATGACCAGTAAGGGGTTTTTAAATTTATAAAAAAAAAAAAAAAAGTGATTCCGAGACAGTTTTTGCGGAATAGAAGGAAAGAATTTTTTTGTCAGTAAAGATGCTTTTACGTTTACTGAGTGTTCCTAAAAGGGACGACATTTTCTTCCGTCTTTATCTTGTAAAACGATTTTGGAATGAATATTAACTGTTATTTCAATCCCCTTTTGGTAGAGGACTTAGTATAGAAATCAGTCCTTTTATTTCCGAAAATTCAAGTACGACCACGAACAAAAGTAAAAGACACTAGTATAGGAATATAATTGATTGGCATTACTGTGCGTGTGAACGTTTCTTATTGTGCGATTATTATTAACATCCTTTTATAAGCTTCACTTGTATGAAACGGATCTTTGAACCACTTTAAAAGATAAGATTAATTCGAAATTTTGCTCACTTGTCCAGGACCAATGACAATACAATAATTTAATAATTTTGTTCCATTGTCTTGATCAGGATCATTAGGATTAATAATTTCCTATTTTCAGATCCCATTTCCAGATTTGGCGATTAACAAATTAAGTTACAACTTAGTTCGATTAACTATAAAAGGGTGTTTTTTAGTTTTTTAAGTTATAATTTATTTTTGCTGTTAACATTTTTTCCCTTGAATCATATACTTGCCACAGCTTGGTAAAAATAGATTTTTGGCATAAACATTAGATAAAATGAAAATATTTTATTAAAATCTTGGTGTTTTCTATTAAATCTCTCTTAAATTAGCATTTTAAATTCGTGAATATAATGTTAATCCTATTAAATCTTTACTTATCTTATTAAATCTAAATTGTTGTATTAATTGCAAAAAAATAAAGAGTATTCAAAAAGTTAATAAGTTATAGAAGCTGCCCGGCTTCTTTCAATTTTGAAAAAAAGAAATCCATAACATTTTTTAAGAACTGAAAATTTTAAAAAATGAATCATTTAATTACATTTTCGAAAGTTGGAGCGAAAATTCAATTCCGCAAAAACTCTCTCCAATTTTAGCCCCTTCAGTAGCACTTTATAAGATTCAATAAATACATGTACTTCATTGAATTCTGGAATTTAGAAATCAAATAGATGGGGAATTAACACTGTGCATTCATGAATTCAAAGTGGCGACTAAGCAGGAGCCAGGATAGAATGATTTTTTTTAAATTTGTTTTCAGAATCACTAACCATGTATCATAATCATTTACAAAGTGAGTGTTTCCTCTAGTCATCAATTCATAAATTATTTATTTTAAAATGTAGACTATTAAGGAACCCAATAAAAGAAAAATTTTCTACTGCATGACAAATTTTTCAATTCCTACTATTAGCTCACAATCTCTATATATTTATTTATTTATATATTTACTTATTTATTTATCTTGGTGGAATTTTCAATCGTTAATAAAATACATTCTAAAGCGCTCAATTGAGCTGAAATTTTATGTACAGGATTATTTTGGATAACAATACAATAATATAATAATAATTAATAAAAATTAATTGATTAAAACTAATTATTTAAAGAATTACAAGTACAACCCCGTTGGCATGATTTTTGGTGACTTAGCGACCCTTTTGGCGACTTGTGTCAAAACTTGAAAAGGTTTTTTTCTCACGTGTTAAAGTATTCAGTTGAGCTGAAATTTATATACACGATTGTTTTGGATGGCAATACGATACTTTAATGATAATGAATAAAAATTAATCACCACTTAATGTTGTGATTCTGTCCTATGTATATACATATTTATATTAATTGTAACTATTTAATAAAAAGTAGCTAAAATAAAATTTTTCTTTGTTGATCTAAGTAGGAACTGACTTATAATTTTTTTTATATTACTTGTGTGTGTGTGTGTGTGTGTTTTAGCATTACTTTTAAATTAACGGAAAACTATTAGTTATCCCTATGTTAATTCAGTTTTAGTTCAGTTAGAGTCAATTCGGTTTTTATTTGTTAAAGAATAGGTAAATACTAAATTAAAAGGAAGTTATTTTGAATTTCTTCTTTTATAATTTTTCTAGATCGAATTAATTTGAAATTTATTAAACTAGAGCAGGTTTTTTGATACTTTTTCATTTCGTTGGCGCAAATCTCGTCAAGCAAACTATATTGACGACAACACACATTTACACATTAAAAAATGTTAATAAATATTTGGTCAAAGAAATTTTTATTTCGCATGCATAGACATTTTAATATCGTTTAATTTTTTTTTCAAATGGGCCATGACTTGTTTTAAAAATATGGCAGTAAAAGATTAACAGAGGGAATATTCTGTTTGGCGTCGTATCTTTTTGGCGACTATTTAATGCGCCGGTGAAATGGAAAAAAAGTACCGATTTTTTTTTTATCTCAACAACACAAATTAAAAATTTTGTTAGTGTGTACTTCCATATGTAAAAATTTTATGAGAAGTAATGCATATGATTTTTCTTCCAAATTTTTCATTATATATATAAATAAATATTTAAAAATAACCAATTCAGTATTAAGAAATGAAACAAAAACATTTTATTATGAAGACGATCATAAATATTTCAATAAAAAAATCTTCAATTTACCATTTAATAAATTATTTACCATTTTCGACCTTAATAGCTGTGTTTGAAGTGATAAAGAATTCCAGGATGTTATATCCTTATTTAAAAAAAAAGGAAGGATATATATGAACTGAAAGTTTTCAATCTATCCCCTGCTTCAAACATGCAGTTTTCATGAATCTAGTAAATCAAACGAATAAGGTCCTTGAAATTTAATTTTATCTTTCAATTTTTCTTTTACAAATTACTAATATTTCACCTTTTTCACAACTTCCAACGTTATTAATATTACAAAGAAGAGTGTCAATAATAATTGTGTACAGTAGAATTCCATTAACTAATTAGAGCTCTAGGTCATCTGGATCAATACAAATTAAATCAGATTAAACAGAACACCTCTAAAATTAGCTAAGCTACATAACTAAACTCTCTGTTAGTAAATAAACAATGTAAAATGGTAAATAATTGCACAAAATCAATACAGTCCTCACATGATATGCATTAAATTGGAAAACAAACTATTTGGAACATAACACCCTAGGCTCATCTTCACAGATCACATATAACATGCTCAATGGTTTAAAGAAATGACTAATTTTTTATTGTGTATTATTTTTAAATAATTAATAAACTTTGATGTGTTTTTCAAATGTTTCTAATAATCAGATATAGTTTTTTTTCTTCGCTGTTACATTGCCTTCCACGAATTTTATCACAAGTTGTATTCAATGTTTTATTTGCTTATCAAGCATGAATATTTTTACTTGTTGTCCGGATTAAGCAATTCGGTTTAACAGGATACGGATTAAGGAAGCTTTACAGCATACAAAGCAGACAGATATGTTGATTGAAATTTCAGTTCGAAAAAAGGTGATGACGTTTGAAAAGAGTATTCCACATCTTGCTTGAAAGTATACTTAATCTTATTTTTACACAGGTTGGGCGGCGTAGTTGGTTTGTCGCTCTCCTTGTATGCCCAAGTTTGCGGGTTCGATCCCGGCCTAAACAGGTGGATTTTCAAGATGCAGAAAATCGATAGCGCCCATGTCGTATGATTATGCGCGGCTTGTTACAGAAACTGCCTGTTTGACTCGGATGCTATCGGCAAAATTATAATTCTCATTTCGCATCGTCAGAGCTCAGGTGCCTCACTCTGGAAATAAAACTGGGAGTTAAAACCCCATTGCGGAAATTAATATTTCACCTATTTGGTGCCACACTAAAAAGTGATACCAGCTCCTGGGGAATGTGCTAGGTATGCAATGATAGATACCAATCCGCCGTCCCATCGCAAATTTTAAAAAAATGCTTTAATGTATCCGACTACGTTCGGAACCGTGATCTTAAAAAAAGCGCGTAAATGGATAATTTTCATGATATTTAGTGTCACTTAGATTAGAATACATGTATAAAATTGTTTTAAGAACATTTTGATAAAAAAAAATTATTTAAATACAATATTGTGGCAAAAAATTAACTTAGAATAACCTTTTTTCAAAATGTTCTCCTTTCAAGAAAAATTCTTCTGTTATACTAATATTTTGTCTGTATATAGCTCAAACCTCTGTACAGAGACTAAACAATAATTTTAGAAAAATTCACATTATTTTCAGAGTTACAACCCATTGAAATAATTATCAGTGTTTTTTTAAAAAAATTTCTCCCCTCTGTTGTTCGTAAAACTTAGATAAACCCACTTCTAAGTTATGTATTTCAAAAATTCTAGTTGAGCCTCTGTACAGAGGTCTGACCTATATACAGGTAAAATATTATTATAATAGAAGCATTTTTCACAAAAGGGGAATATTTTGAAAATGGGTAATTTTATGTTCATTTTTTGTCAAAATATTGTAAAGTAATTTTTTATTGTAATACTATTCTTAAAACAATTTTATATAATTTTCTAATCTAAGTGACACTAAATATCATAAATATTACCCATATACACGCTTTTGCAAAATCACGGTTCCGAACGTAGTCGGATATCTTAAAGAATATAAGTGTGTGAGTGTTTATTAACATCACACTCTAAAGCAACACAACGGTTATTGGTGACGGACGTGGCAATTTTTAGTCACGGTCAAGTGAAAAGGACGACGCTTGTGCTGTTAATCCTTCTCCTAACTACCACACCAACGGGAGGATTTTGAGCCTCAATAGATTTAACGTACACATCATTTCCTGTACACGGAGGGTTTTAAGTGGCTCTAAAGTTCAGACCAATGACCACTAGGTAAACGTGACCATCCAAAAACTTGAAACATCAGTTAAATGGTAATATTTTATTTAAATTCATCTGAATCTATTAACATACTACACCATAAACAAGTAAGATGAAAACAAATTTTAAGTCAATTCCTACTTAGATCAACAAAGAAAATTTTTATTTTAGCTACTTTTCATTAAATAGTTACAATTGATATAAATATGGATATACATAGGACAGAATCACAAAATTCAGTGGTAATTAACTTTTATTAATTATCATTAAAGTATCGTATTGTCATCCAAAACAATCGTTATACAAAATTTCAGTTCAACTGAATGCTTTAAAATGTGGGAAAATACCTTTTCAAGTTTTGACACAAGTCGTCAAAAGGGTCGCTAAGTCACCAAAAATAATGCCAAAGTGGCTGTATTTGTAATTCTTTAAATAATTAGTTTTAATCAATTAACTTTTATTAATTATAATTAAATTATTGTATTATCATCCAAAATAAAATCATGTATATAAAATTTAAGCTCAATTGAGCGCTTTAAAATGTATTTTATTAACGATTGAAAATTCCACCAAGATAAATAAATAAATGAATAGAGTGTGAGCTAATAGTAGGAATTGAAAAAAGGCTTTGTGAAATCGATAAACATTTTAATATATATAAATATAACAGAAAAATTAAAAATACACGTTTAGTATTTCGTCCAAATTTTAACCTTATTTAACAGCTTAGGAGTAGAAACCTAACTCCCCAAATCATTCACTCGAATCTTTATATTGAAAATCAAACTTTAAAACTCTTTCTCTTCTTCCGTTTGTGAAAACCCACCTGTCATTTTCGCTAAACATTGCGTTTTGTCAGTTCACCTGTCATGTAATGTTTCACATCTAAACTATAACTTAGGCGAAACAAACAATCGCAAAGTCAAATCCATTATTAGGTGAGACGAGATTCCTATCTTGCTTGATCAATCCACAATAGACTGCTGATAGAGCACGCAGGTTTGGACGTGACTTTCTGTAGGATTTTAGAATGTCGGAGCATAATGTATTATGTGTACTATCTTAAACTTTGTTTGCATGACTGTACTATTTCATCTATTCCTATAAATTTAATTGTACAAATGTCTTGTATTTTAAAATAAAATACATATTTTATCTTTTTTTTTTATGACAGCATTGTTTTAACAAGCTTTAAGTTTCTCGAGTAAAAGAAGAGAAACTGTACCTAAAAATTTGAGTTTTAGTGTAGTATGTGCACTCCTTTCTAATTTACTAAAATAACTTTTTAATTGATGGAATATTATAAGCATCGAATCAAAAATATATGCATTTGTTTATTTATAAAAACAAAAGAATAAAACTTTCTCAGAAAATAAAAAACAAATGAATTTATATGAAATATATGAGAACTACAAATTTATTTTATTTATGCATGATAAATAAGAGAATAATCAAAATGAAAAGTTATGTATCATTGGAAAAATGCCCATAATGCATTTATAATTCGTACTTCAAATTAAAAGAATATTTACTTAAAATTGACAAACATAGAAAAAAATTACGAATGAAAGAAGCTAAAAAGCTAAAATAACAAAATTTTGCCAAATATGTGATCACGAATTAGAATATAGATTTTGAAGAACATTTTTTCATTCTTCTTGGGATTTATGAAGACGATTAAAGAATAGTTTTGCATTCTTGAATTTAAAAAACGATTTTTTTTAAAATTAATGTCATTGTGGCAAAAGCGTGGGGTGATAGATATCAATTGTTATAATTTCTCACTAGTTCTATTCTGAAGGGCAGATTTAGTGCAAAAATATAGTTCAAAGCACCCCACGCTTTTACAACAATGATATTAATATTTTCTCGTTAATCAGTTTAATCTTATGTTAAGAATTATTTTTTGCTTTTTTTGTTCGATTAACTATAAAAGTGTGCCTTTTAGTTTTTTGAAAACTACAATTTATATATTTTTCATTTTTTTAATTCGATCTATACAATAAACGCGTTTTCGATTTAGGGTTGTAACTTAATCTTTTAGTCGCCAAATCTGAAATTATTCAATAAATCTGGAAATGGGAAATCGTTAAACCTGAGGATCTTGATAAGGATAATTGAATAAAATTATTGTATTGCCATCGGTCTTTGACAAGTGTGTAAAATTTCAAATTAATATGACCTTTCAAAGTGGGTAAAAACCGAGTTCAAGATTCCGTTGCATACACAAGTGAAGCTTATGAAAGGGTGTTAAAAAAGAATATATTCAAATTTTGATTAAATGATTTGGAGAGTTACATACCGGAGAAGTATAAATGACAACAAAATAAAAACACAAAACAAAATACTAAAAATAATAGAGAACTTTGTAATTTAAGGAGCTATTTATTTATTTCGTTGAAAATTATTATGTTTTAATAGTAAAAATAAAATATGCAATATAAATGCAATGCATTTGAATCATACCTAATCCTTCCCTATAACCTATGATTTCCCCTCTCCTTTCTTTTATGAAACGAGAAAAAAAGTTGATTACTGTTTTGAGAGTTGTGTGTGTGAAAAATACCAAGGAAATATAATTATACTTCCCCTAAAAAACAAAATTCTGTGTATTTGTTTACAATAAATATATTTCTAATCACCTTAAAAACATACGAAACATTCGTTCAGATAGGTAACCAAGTTATATTTGTACTTCCTTCCCCGAAACTGCCCTTCACAGTGAACAATTCTATGTCGTACTTCCCAAACTCGGATTTCTCAGTAGCATAAAAACGAAGGTTGTCACTTTTCTGGCAAGTTCCGCGCTTCGCGCTCGGTTTTCAACGACTGTTTTCATTAAAACAACAATGTGTGCAATGGATCTTTAAGTGAAAGTCTTAGCACAGAGGGAGGGGAAAAAACTGAAAATGAAAAAAAAAACAGCAAAGTACTTGAAGTTGCTTTGGATGGTTTAAAAATGTTTCATGAATGAAAGACAGTTTTGGCCTTTGCTAATGCTCTTTAACTTGAATCTTTAACTGACATTATATAGGATAAAACAATAAATTTTACCTATAACCTTTTAAAGGGTTTAAAAGTTTATCTTTTTGTTTTTTATGTACTTCCTTATAGAGTTTTTTAATATTATTTGTTCCGATAAATACTACTTCTATACATCTTTTTAATTGATTTGCGTGCTCATAGAGCATAAATGTTTCAATGGAATTGAAAAATATGTACTGATATGTATTGATCCCCTAAAACGAGACCTTGTTTGCAAATTTTGAAATTATTTTTGAAAAATACAATAAACTCTTAACGTAATTACATAAAAAAATCGCTTTTTTGTTATCATCTGGACCACGCACGCTTTCAAAATACTGCGGTGATTTTGGATTAAATATGAGATTAATATCACTTCTGATATATATTTTTTACTTATATATATCAGAACTTATATTATACTTTCTGATTATATATTTTACTTACAACATTTTTAATACTTCACCAACAAACTTTTTACATTCTGCACAAATTGTTCTACTAAACTTAACTCAATGGCGCAATAGCCCATGAGGGCCAAGGCTTACTGTGCCCATCTTAGTATTTGTGACCTTTGGCACTGAGGTGCATGAGCAGATATCCCGATCAGGTGATCAGTGTTAAGCGAACCCCCCAGTGTTTAGTCCCCAAGCACATGCTTGGTACTCATTTATCGAACCACTGATAAGATGAAAAGCTGAGTCAACCTTACCCTGCCCGAGGATAGAACCCCGTACCTGTGGTAGGGAGGCGCCATACGCTACCACTTTGCCACTGTTGTTCCAAATTGCTCTACTACAATACAGCAAAAAGTCAATAGTCATTAAGTATGAATTATAATATATATATTAAAATATATATATATATATATATATATATATTAAAGGAAATTGTCTGTTTAGAATATTTGCTAAATATGAATGTTTTCGGTAGCGTAAAGTACACTCTCGCAACCCCCGCAATGCGGGGGGCAAAGCCTGATATCATGGTTTTGCAATCCTTTGTAAGATCTTGTTTGGGGCCCAAATCTTGACTTTGCAGGGGGACCCTCTAATATTCTTCGTTACGTCACTGAATATTTTTCACTTGTAATGAAATGGTCTACTAGAGAAAAAAATGCAGAATTTCCTCATTATTTTCATTGTTCTAAGTAACTTAAGAAGTGATGCAAATTCATTGTTTTTGCATTAAAGATGAAACAACTACCACTTTCGCGCGAATTAGCTTGAAAATGATGTTTTATTTACAACATTTTTAATATTTTATCAACATCCTTTTTATGCTCCCCTATTTTTTCTATTGCCAAATAGGAAAAAGTCAAAAATCACTAAATGTGAATTATTATTTTCTTTTCAAACTAAATTGCCATCTAAGAATATTTGCTTTATATGAATTATTATATTTTTCATTTGTAATTAAACCATCTACTAAAAAAAGCAGAGTTAGATTTTTTCTACATTTTTTTTTCTTTCTTATTACCATAAGAAGTTATGCATAAATTCATCATTTTTTGTAGTAAAGATGAGACAACTATCACTTTCGAATTAATTCCAAAACAATGTTTTACTTACAACATTCTTAATTCTTCTTCAAAATTCCTTTTATACTCCCCAAATCGTTCTATTGCCAAAACAGCAAAAAGTCAATAATCGTTAAATATGAATTATTATTATCTTTTCAAATTAAATCGTCTGCAAAGAATACTCGTATCAGCAAAAAGTTAATATTCGCTAAATAACAATTATATTCTTCATTTGTTCCCAAAGTACCTACTAGAAAAAGAAGAATTAAATTTCTTCTACAATATTAGTTTCTTTGCTCTAAATAATTGTAAGAAGTGATGTTAATTGAATGATCTAGTTAAAATCAACAAACAAATTTTAAATATTTTAAGATAAATTGAATTTTTTTCAAATATTCCCAATTAGACTGACAAATAATCCATTTTTATGTTACTAATGAATAATGCTTTCATTCAGTGATACATACAAACAGTTTCAAACTAACTGATCTTTTTTTTATCGGACGTATTCTCGCGATAATATAGCAAACAAAAATTTATTTTACAAAAAAATCTAAGTTAAGACCTGAAAAACTTTAAACTCAGCGAGCAACGAAAAGATAAGACTCCAATAAACAAAATTCTTCTCATGCTTATAATAAATATTCTTAATCACCTTTGAAACATACCTACATTCATTTAGAAAGAAGCCAAGGTTATATTTGAACACTTCCTTTTCTGAAATTATCCTTCTCAGAGCAATATTCACGTCCTGCTCTCTTCGCGTACTTGAATTTTTCAGCAACGCACAAACGAAGACTGACACCTTTCTGGCAAGCTCTCACTGAATAAGTTTTCAACAACTGTTTTCATTGAAATAACAATACTCGCAATGGATCAGATTAGTGAAAGATTTCTCGTACAAAGAAAATAAAATTAAAAAAGAAAAAGTTTTTAAAGTACTTTAAGTAGTTGTAAGAAAAGAAATTGCTTATGCATGAAAGATAGTCAGTGGTCATGAATCAGTAGTTATAACTCTAACCTTTATGTCTCTTATTCTTTGGATCTAAGACACGCGAATGTTACCGTAAAGTCCGGCGTACAACGTGCCCTTATACCAGCGGCCCACCGAGCCTTTTTAAGTGGCCCGGTCATGGCCCATGGCTTTGAGAAATTTACATATTTAAGGTATGTGACTACCTTCGGAGCACTTCTTTTGAAATATATAAATTTTCAACTAAATAAACACTTTTTTATTTGAAATAGGGCTTAAAACTAGGAATTCAAGTACAATTTCCGCAAAATTAAAAATAATTTTGGATATATTGGGAATTTTGAGTGAAATTTCATTGAAAAATTGCAGTTACGGGAAGGCTTGTATTGAAAATTCTAATTACTATATTTGAATAATATCTATACAGTACATAAATAACATCATACTGTGTTTCGAGCTATCAGATTTGTAATACTTTTGAAAGTTTTTGAAATATGTCATTTTTTATGCAAGAACTCAGTTTTTTACAAAAAACTAATGTTATTTTCTCACAAAAAGTGCAATAAAATACATAAACATATACACATATATTAAATTATAGTCTAGACAGGAAATAAAATATTTTCGGAAAATTTTAATTCAATATCTTAAAAAGAAATTTTGTAGTGAACTTTACCGAGAAGCAAGATATTGAAAAAGTTTCTCAGAACATGCATTTAAAGATTTTAATACAGTATAAAAAATGTTCTACTAATTGTACATTTTTTAAACTCACCATATTTATAGGTCAATATCTTTTTAGATTCATGCTTAACTAATTTGGACTTTTTTTAACCTTTTGATGTTTTCTGGAGAATTTTATAGACTATAACAATTGTCGTTTTTAGTGAAATTTTGATGAAAAATTGCAGTTACACAAAATTCTGATAAATGTATTCAAATAATATTTATACAGTACGTATATAACATCGTTATATGTGTTAGAAATTAAAAGATTTGTAATACTTTTAAAAGTTTTTTAAATATGCCAAATTGTATGCAAAAACATGATTTTTTAAAAATTTAATGACTTTTTTTTCATAAAAAAGCAATAAACTACATAAATATAAACACAGAGATTATATTTTTATTCATAACACAGATAGAACTAAATAAAACATGTTTTGAAAATTTCAATTCAGTAACTTATAACTATTTTGTGTAGGGATCTACTTCCGGTTATGTAAACCCCATTTCCGGTTTACGAATTATGCTATAGCTTTGCTTCTAGGTATCGCAGAAAAAAAATTAGAGTGTTTTTGGAATCTTAAATGTATGGACTATAAAATAAAAACATAAAAGAAAGTTCGAAACTTTTCACTAAAACGGCTAATTTTGGGTAGTCACATACCTTAAGAACATTGTATTCAAAATTTGGTGGGAAATTCTTTGTCAAGAATTCAAATAAATGAATTTTCCTTTTTGCTGTCGGTGTCGTACGGGTACGAATTGATATTCTTTTTCTATTTGGAACGGTTACGGTAAGTAATAACAGACAACAGTGGAATAGCGACAATTTTATGGGTGGAACTAAGTTTTAACTATCTTTCATTTTTTGCAAGCGAAAAATATTCGAAGAAAATATGTCGTTTCAAGAAGATTGGGAGGTTGACTATTTTGTAGTGAAAAACAAACATGTATCAGTAATTGTTTGATTTGTTTCGAAAGTGCTGTATTTAAAAAATACCAATAAACACAAATCATTCAATGACTCTTTTCCTCGAAGATCTCTTTCAAGAGGTGATAAATAGGCTTTCATGAATATTTTTTGCAACATCAAAAAGTGTTTTGTCGGTGGTAATATCACAACGGTAACAAAGACATCCTATAAAGAGTTTGTTACATTATTAGTAATCATATGAAACCGTTTACTGATGCAGAAATTGTGAAGGAGTGTTTCTTAAGTGTTTCTAATTTAGTGTTAGTGACAAAAATAAAAAATATAAAAACTAATAATTAAAAATGCAAAACAGGAGTTATAATATTGATAAATTTCCCACATTTTAAATTTCAAATGTTATTTTGGTCTTAAAAAAAGAATTTCTTCCCCCCCCCTCCTTCTCCATTTATCCTTAGGTTACGGCCCGCGTGAAAAAACTATCATATGTATGCGGCCCGCGTGAAACAGCTGGCATATGTATGCGGCCCAGCAGAAAAAAAGGTTGAGTACCCCTGCATTATACTTTCAAGCAGCAATTTTTAATTTTGGGGTATATTCGCCATATAACGCGCACCCCCTTTTTTGCAAAGAAACCCGAAATGTATGTGCGCAATGCTCTTATGTTTCGAAGTCATTAATATGAGATATTATTCCAAATTATCGAAACAAATAGTTTAATTCCAGAGCTACAACACTTTAAGTTCGTAAGAAATGCTATTTCATTAAAGATTTAGGTATGTAGAAATCTAATTTTGTTTCTATATAAGTTCCTCTTTTGTATTATTTTTTTAAAACTTTTCTTTTTATACCCGACGTATAACGCGCACCCGTAAATTTCGAGCTTATTTTTTTTTATGTTAAAAGTGCGCGTTTTTTGAAGGATTTGGCGGTGTATCCAGTTTTTCAAATATTACTTAGGAACAGAGTTCATTAAATATATAAATTATCGTCACATTTAGAGTTCTATTTTTAGATCTAAAAGAGTAAAGTAAAAACAGAATATCGTTTTGTTGCAGGATAATTTTGATTTAAATAAAGCAGTTTAAAAATGATAATTTATTAATTAAAAAAATTAATATCTACTTTCATTTTTATATTTCTTACTATTGGCTTAATTTGAAATAAAAGATCTTTTAAAAAATGTACTTAGTAACTAATAAAATGTTTAATTAAAAAAGTTTAAAAATACTAATTTTTAAGATAATTAATTAAATAAATAAAAAGGATATTATTTTTAGTTAGCAATAAATTAATAGTCTATATTAGAGGGTCTTCAACTTTTCACGCTTGACGGCTAAAATAATAAATTCACAAGGATCCGCTCCGCGGATCACCTCAATAAATTCACAGTAATCCGTGGGCCACACGACTGTCAAAAAATATTGCAGTCAGGAAATTTGTATAAAAAAATGGGAGGTTTTTTTTTACAAGACTACAACGGATTCTAAGGAAAGAAATGGTGTTTACATATTTGAATATATATATATATATATATATATAGATTTCAAAAAAAAATTAAATGGAAGTCGAATTAAGATACTTTGCAAACATGTTAAAGATAAGAGAGTCCACTTTTTTTACAAAAATTTCTGAGATCTTATGCCTAGTCAGAATTTTTATATATAAAATTATTTAAAATACAGTGAAATTTCTGAAAAATTCGTCATTGTAAGAAAATTGTATCTTAAATGGATATTCAACACATCTGTTAAATGTTTTAAACATCAAAAAGAACAGAAAAAAATGACTTTTTTACGATAAAAAGCAGACAAGGCATTTTTTTTTAAATTACCTCAAATTCAAAGGAGGGCCTTATATAAAGGAGGGCCTACTATAATGCCTTCATTCGTGGCCCGCGGACCACTGAAGACCCCAGAGGCGTAACGGAGACGATTAGGGCCTCCCGCAAAGTCAGATTTTGGGCCCCAAGGTGGATTTTACAAAGGGTACATACTTGGCATCAGTTAAAATTTGCCCCCGGGGTCCCCGCAATGCGGGAGTGTACATTACGCCACTGGAAGACTTCTAGTCTTTATAAATAATTTTATGTTGAATCATTTTATTTGCCTTTAATTCATATAATAAAATAATATTTTAATATTAATATAATTAAATGTTAATTATAAAAAATATTTAAATATTTAATTATTAAAATATAATGAAGGTTAGAAAATTGAGCTTCATAAGGCTTCATTTTGAGACAGAGCAAAACAAATTTTCTCAATTAAGGATTTTTTTTAAATAAAATTAATTTTGCCTATATATCTGAGAACTATTCATCTGCACTATTAATTTAACACGTCAATATTAGTTGTTTTTTACTTTGTGTGTGTTAAATTTAAAAACATACTTTAATTTAAAATCACTTATTTGTTAAAGGAACTTTGACCAATAAGGTTTCGTTTAACAAAAGTAGTTGCTCATAGACCTCGAAAATGTAGCAACATTTTGGGTAATTAATTTTACATTTAGAAAAAGTATTGCTGTTATTAGAATAAACGCTGCTCATACTTCATCATTCTTACATTTAATTAAATATTGCACACAATTTTGTTAGTTGTTTTCATTTAGAATAATTCATCAATATTTTTCAACATAAATGGAAAGAGCAAACTGAATGATCAACGATTCTAATGCTTGAAGACCATTAGAATCATTTTTTTACAGAAATAACTCAGTTTGGGAGAGGTGTATAAAAGCTTCGAGAATCCGTATGTTCTTCGCTTTGCAAAGTCTGAAACAATGTAAATTATTAGTGTTCGAAAGAATAATACGATTGGGTTTTTTTTCTCATTTTGAATGCTTTTTATACATTGAGAATATAATTTTTAAACTCTTTATAATTCTTTCAGATTCCTTTACGTTTATCTGAATTTTGAAAATAAATATTAAAAAAGATTAAGAATATTTTTTTAAAAATATATCGTCTTTTTAAGAGAATCTGTTGCTACATTTGAAATTAATTTACAGTTTTCCAAACAGCTGTCTATAAATTTTTTTCAGTGGGCTGTACTAATGGGCTATACTTGAGTTCTATCCTCTGTAACTTGGGGATTTTTCATCCAGCCAAATTGGCAATTTGAACTAGAACAACTCCACTCCGAAAATAAATGTCACTGCTAAATACAAAATAGTCAGTGAGAGAGAATATTTGTTATATGGAAAATATAACCTCTCTAGTGAGTTCCTGAATTATAGTCACTTATACCTTATAGTCTGAAATTTTAATCGCTATTGGAGGATTTCTCTGACGAGTTTCAGAGATTGCATCTCATTTCAAATAAGTAATATTTATTTCTTATTATTTCGTGCTTAGTTTAAACGCCTAAATTAATAAAAATAAATTATTATCTATTTGTCATCATTTCAGGACTTATTTAATAACTTCTCAAACTCTACTGGGTTCGGATTCCCCTGACTACCTCAACGATGTATGATATCTTCATCTCAACCAACACGAGGAGGTGAAAGTGCAACAGGGCATATAATGTTTAGGTCGTTGAAAGATATATATTTAATAAACTCTCATAACATTAAACTGCTATAAAGATTCATTTGTTATAAATAAATTGGGGAACATAAAATATTATTATAGACTGAAAATAACGACTATTTTTTTTATAAAATATTAAACTGATATATATTTGAATGTCCTTTTAAAACTTAATTGGTAATTTTTACTTTTACAATAGATCATTTTTGTATGCATATAAGTTTCAATATGTATAAAAATAAGATTCATAAGGTAGTTTGTTTGATAACTAGGATTTTATATGCATATGATATTTATTCATGAAACTTCAACTAAACTCTGGAAGAGACGAAGTATACATAGGATCAAAAAGTTTAGTTGCAGATAAACTAGATCTGACAGTATATAAAAAGTTTTAAAACTAATATACTAAGCCCCTAAAAACACGCATGGTGAGTTTACTGAGTTAAATACATATTTTAAAATGAAAAAAATTGCAAGAAATACACATTTAAAAAAACATGTATGATAAATTTACTGAGTTAATATATACTTTTATGAGATGAAAAAAGAAAGAAAACTGCATGAAATACACATTTAAAGAAAACATGCAGTATAAATTTACCGAGTTAAGTTTATTTTCTTATGTTGCCCATTAATAATAAAATTACAATCTTGATTTCAATATCATCAAGAAAAACAGTATTTTTACTTCTTAAATGTTGTCTTATTTTAAAAATAAAACCATCAAATGTAAAGCCAAACGATTCTCATTTCTAAAGAATAATTCTTGACAGGAAAAAAAAATTCTTAATGTGATTTACGAAGAGAGAGATTTTGAGACTTTTATAACTCATCTTTTTATCTTCTACCTCTGCCGAATTTGAATTCTTTAACTACTCTGAAGCCATTAGCGATCAGATTATATATCCCAAACTAATGTCGAGAATTCTAAACATTATGATATGTTATAAAGGGGGCATCTGGGGCTTTTGGACAAGGGAAAATTCCTTTTTTTCATTACTTCTCGGTAAAATTAATGTGATTAGGACAAATGACTTGAGTAACCTTTTGTTTGAAGAAATGAACATGTTATTCTCCAGTTATCACGAAGTCATTAATGATTATTGCTTTTTTTTATCGTTTGACTTTATAATGCTAGATGGCAAAATTAAAGGTTTATTAATATCATAACCCACTAAAATGCAGGTATATTTAATAATATAAGCATTTTTGTTTTATTATCATTTTTTAAGATGTCATCAATTACGAACACTATAAGACATGAAATAAACTGTTATAAAAATGGCAGTGTTGAGCTTTGAGTAGGTTCTCATATATTCTCGGAAACATAGTTCGATTTTTGTTTGTAAGTCTAAGAAATGAGGGTTTCTAATATAACTATTTCTAGATTTTAATTTTTTTAAATGTCATCATAATAAATTTGAAAATATCGTAATTTCTGATTTCACGTTATTCGCAATTGATTTCAGAACTCAATTCATTTTTATTTTCAATATCGCATTTTTGGAAGTTTGAATTTTACTTTTTTTTCAACATTGTTTCACATTGGAGGGAGACTTAAGTCACTTTCCACTTTTTTGGAAAACTGTCGCAGCATTTTTGTTTTAGAACCAATAAAATAAATAAAAAAACTTTCTATTTTCGTAGCCAAAGAACTTTCTGTCGATACTAACTTTATTTCCTTAAATTAATAAGAAAAAGTTTCAGCTCTTGTAAAATATGACCCACATATCCCCATGTTTATTTTATAACATTTCACAATCAATACAAAATGGGTTTTCAACATTATAAAAATTATCTCAATAACCATGAATAATAATAATTATAATTCACGTGATCGTTCACAAAAACCCTGAGTTGTAATGTTTTATATAACTCTTAAATGAATATACAAATTGAGCTTTTATCTGCTATAAATAAACACAATTGGCTCAACTTATGTGACGTCATAGTCACACGATGAAAGCTATCATTTGCTTTCACCTAATCAGTTCATGCACTTCGTTGTTGCCAACTTTTTCTCTTCTCGGAAACTTTCTCTTAAAAAAGTCCATATGTATGCAAAGTGCATTTTATTTAAAAATACAAATATAAAATAAAATTTTTTTCATTGATTTAAAAAAATCTTGTCGAAGAATTTTTTTTAATAACACAAACATTTTTACCCAATTATGAATTTTTTAATTTTGTCTAACTGCAAGTTTTACACATAGAACAAGTACGATTAGTTTAATGCCTGTTGTGAATTCAATGGAGGACACATGTTTGTCTGGATCATGTGACCGTCCTGAATTGAGCCCATTGCATTTACACTACAATATGTACAGAAAATGATAAAATAAATAAAATTTATAATCACACACATTAACCTGTGGTGAACGCTGTGGCATGGCACTATTGGTTTTATTTGCTCATGTTTGTTCGTGATGTAATTCGATATTGAATTCATTTTGAAATATATCGTTTGGCTTGTTTTTAATGGAACTTGCACACAAACGAAAGAAAAGAATCCGATTCTGTTTCGGATTAATAACACTGATATTCATTTTTACGGCTCCTTCTACAATTTATTTAACCTAGTTAAAATACATTAGCTTGCACACATTATATTTCAAAGTGAATTGAATATTGGAATACGTCGCGAACAAATATGAGCAAATAATAAATAATCAGCGTTCGCCACAAACACCCATACATATAAGGATTTTTCCTTTTTGTTATTAATTATACGTTATTTCTGAAATTAAAGAATTGTAGGAAAAGAATTATTTTTCATCTTTTTAATAACTAAAAAATTCACAGATATTTATTCAAGATTACATCGGAAATTCTGCCATTCTACCACAAATCACATACTAGATAAATGAAAACGAAGCATATAGTCAAACAGCTCTAAAAACTTTTCCCGCCTTTTCATAATTGAAAAACAAAGAATAGACGACAATATTTACAAAAGAATAATATATAAATTAGGGAGAAATTTAAACAAATCAAAATCTGAAATAACAAATAACTACACATTGATATTCCACTTTTATCAACCATTTAAACTTTTGAGTGCTTGGTATGATCCAAATTAAAAACAGAAACAAACTTTTTATGTTTCATAAATCAATTTTATAATTCTGTGACATCCTCTGCTGTTTTATCATCTGCTCAAATGAGAACGAGGCCATATTTATTATTTTTAGGAAGAAATTACCAATAAAAATATAGAGCAGTTCACTAAACATTGAGAGAGAAACCAAGTTTGAATTAAAATATCTATTTGCCATAAAATATATGCATTTAATTTAAAATCACTACATTTAAAAATTTTGTAATCGATTTTTAACTTTCGAATAGTTAATGCAGTTTAAAGCACGAAAGAAATCAAACTACAAAAACGAATCAAAGGATTCTGAAAGAACTATAACAATGACTTTTGAATAAAGTGATTTTACACAAATATCAATAAAACTTGAAAACAATTATGATAAATTGTAGATAGAATATTAAGGCTCAGTTCTGTTTTCTTAATGTTAGCTGAAAAAAGAAATTTTCTTGAACTATATTTAAGCGAATTTAATCTTTTAAGGTAAATCATTCCAGTTCAGTTTAAAATATTTGATAATGAATTTCTCTCTCTCTCTCTCTCTCTCTCTCGTAGGCATATTTTACTTTAAATTCAAATAAAAGTCCACTTTATTATTAAGATATTTATTTTTAATTTAAAAAGGTAAAGGTATACACTCGCTAGGAGATTTTAAAAGTGCCTTAGAAAATTGGGACATCAAAATTGTATCAGCAATATATTAGCATAAAAGTTTCTTAATATTGGGAATAACCCTAAAGCTGCTTAATAATGTAAATCAAGTAAAATAAGAAAAAATCTCTAATACTGAGCGAAAGAAGTTTTTTAAGGCATTTTTTTGGCTGCATTCGGGACCGTGATTTGCAAAAGCATATAAATGAACAATGTTTTCATGTTTAGTATCACTTGAATTATAATATACATATAAAACTGTTTTAAGAAAATAATTACGATTAAAAAATATTTAAATGCAATTTTTTTCAGGGGTGGGAGGAATAAAAAACATGACATATTTTGAAAACATTTATTTTATGGAAGATGCCACCGTAACAATAATATTTTGCCAACTTATAGAGCTAACACTTCAGTACAGAGCTTGAGCTGAAAGTTTTGAAATGTATAATTTAGAAATGGATTTATATTCATACTCTATAAAATATATCTCAAAGTAGATATTTTTTTCCAAAAAACACCAGTTATTATTTCAATCAATCGTAACACTTAAAATAATATGAATGTTTCAAAACCGCCACTTCAGATTCAGTAGAGAAGTCTTAGTTATATATTAGGCAAAATATTATTATTATGGAAACATTTTCATTAAAAGAAGAGCGCTTTGAAAATATACCCTTTTTTCTTCGTTTTATGCCAAAAAATGCACTTAAATAATTTTTTATTATAATAATATCTGTAAATCAATTTTATATGCATATACTGATTCAAATGACACTATATATAACAAGAAATATAAAAAAAATTAAGTCAATTCCTACTTATGTCGTTAAAGAAAAACTTTATTTTAGTTTCTTTTTAATAAATAGTTACAATTAATATCAATATGTATAATTATACATATGACAGAATCACGCTATTAAGTGATAAAATAGAAAGCGATTTTCCTTGCCGTTTTCCTTTCTATATAGGGTGTTGGACTATTTTTTGTTTACTATATTTATTCATTAATTAAACTTAATTATTTTAATAAAATAGAATGGTAAAAAAATCACATTCTCAGAAGTTAGGCCATCACAGGTGGGTTCCGAACCCACGACCTTTGGATTAGAAGTCCAATGCGCTACAGGGACACAACGAACGATTTTCCTTTCTATATATGCTGTTGGACTATTATTTTTGTTTTTTACTATTTATTCCTTTTTCAATTTAATTGATTAACTAATATTTGAAAAACTGTATTAACATCAAGTGTCATCCACTTCAAGTTTAAAAAAATGTATTTGAACTCTAATGGATGAATAGAAATTGTTTTATTAACTATTGAAAATTTTAACAAGATATATATATATATATATATATAGGGAGAGAGTGAACTAATAGAGTAGGAATTGAAAAACATATTCATTTATAAGATTTCGCAATATCACAGTTCCGAACGTAGTGGGTATCTTTAACATAAAAAAAAGAAATTAGATATTCATTATTATTATTATTAATTTTTTTTCGCATAGACAAAACATTTCTTATTCGAAATTAGTTTATTCAACGAATAATCAAAAAAATCTTTTCTTAACTGAACTTAAGAAACAGAGCACAACAACCAACTTTTATGTACTGTATCTTGAAGTTGATCGACTTCTTTTTAACAGGTTAAAATAATAATTCACAACTCATCGAAAAAGGTGGTTATTTTCGTCCGACACTTTTCCTAAACACTAACACTACTTCTTTCCTCTCCCAGGTTCAAAGGCTAAAAAGCTAGTTGACATTATGGTTCAACCAAAGACGCCTTTATTTATTTATTTTTCCCCATGAAAGACTCTCTCATAAAACTGTAAAAAATTAAATTGAAAAAGGACTTGAAGATCCGAAAACACTTCACATCGCACAGAACATGCAGAAGAGGTAAATTGAAAGCGAACTGTGTAATGATAATTTTGTCGTAAATTTTAAGCACCGGGAAGGGAAAAAGTCCCATCATTCCGACATATATTTTTAGCGAGGTGTTCTGCGCCATCTCTTAAACAAGTGTATAAGATTTCAGCTCTTTAAATTGCTAGAAGTGCCGAATGCGAGATTCTGTGTTTCTTCAGGGACGACAGCTGACCTAAGCTTGTTTTCGAGATAAACTTAGTGAAAAAAAAATGGCGGTTTTCTAGAGCTTTGTATTTCTGTTGATCATCTATATGTGAATTGGGTACTTAAACTCGATTCATATTGTGTTAATTAAGTTTCTCATGTAGTTTATAACATTGTAAGCTATATATATATATATTATAACTCTCTCTCTCTCTCTCAGTGGTGCAACAGCTCATGAGGACCAAGGCCTGCTGTGCCTATCTCACAACAGTTTTCATGACTTTGGACACTGAGGTACATGAGCAGATGTTCCGGTCAGGTTATCAGTCTGACGCGAAACTTCCAGTGTTTTGTTCCCAAGCAAGCAAGTTCTATATATATATGTCGCAGGAAAATGATGAAATTAGGAATCTCATCAAATCCCTAAGGGAGATGATTTCGTATCTTCATTTCATTTCCCTGATAAACCTGATTTGAACGAATCCCTGAGCTGTTTCAGTGAAATGATGAAACAATATTGTCAAGAGTTTAAAAGTGTTTACTTAACAAGTATGGTGCATTATTAAACGTAGAAGTAAGTAATACAACAATAGTCAATGAAATACAAATTATTTATTAAAAACTAATTAACGAATAATTAGAAAATTAGGCTGGAAATCACACACAATCCCTATGTTAATCCTATGGTGCCATTTTTTTAAAGATATGGGGTTGATCTTTAGAGGATCGATAGTACTACCTGTATGGTTAGGAAGTACAAGGACTCGACCCCCGTATAGCATTATTTTGCCAATACAAATCCTGGCTAGCCCATTTCATCATTTCACTGAAACAGTTCAGAGATTTGATAAAATCACTTACTTTCATCAGGGAAATGACCTTGAAGAGAGACGTTCTTTTAACATCTCCCATCAATTGATCAGCTCCCTTACGGATTTGATGGAATTCCTAATTTCGCCATTTCCCTGTGACATTTATATATAGTGTGTGATAAAATAAAATAATAAAAGACAAGTTGTAATTCTTACATAGCTAGGAAGGATTGAAACTGAATACAAAAAAACATCAAAACACCCAAAATACAAGTAAAATAAACGGTGCAAAAGAATATAGTACTATAATAGGATAAAAATAGAAATTACAAGAATCAAAGATGTTGAGCTGTTAAAATTGAAAATACCGAGAGTTATTAGACTAAAAAAGGAGATCTACTGTGATTTCTAATATATATATATATATATATATATATATAGAGAGAGAGAGAGAGTGAGTGAATATTACTAAAGTATATATTCATTTGTGTAGTATTAAAAAATGCAGTAGCATTTAGAAACAACAATTTGTGTTTAATTACATTACTTTTAATTTTACGAAAAGGTATATTTTAGGTATACTCGTCGTTTAACACGCACTCCCTTTTTTACGAAGAAACCTGAAATGTGCTTGTACAGTGCTCTTCTGTTATTCGAGGTATTATTCCAGGCTTTTCAAAAAATAGTATATTTTTAGAACTGAAACCCTTTAAGGGTATATCATTCCCATTAAATAAACAGTGTTCTGATCTATGTAGAAGTCTAATTTTTTTATGTTCATCTCCGTTTTTATTTTTAAAGTTATCATTTTCATATCCAGAGTATAGCTTTTACACGTAAATTCCGATCTTATTTTTTGTGTTTAATGCATTCGTTATACTCAGAATTTTACGGTAAGTTTCACATTTGGCTTGCAACTTAAGTAGTAAATATAATTCCGCGAATATTACTAAAGGATTAAATTGCGTAATATTAAAAAAAATCAAATAGTGTTAGAAACAGAGATTTGTTTGTAATAATATTGCTATTCATTTTACGAAAAAAATTTCATCTTTTACTTAAACATATAGATTTTTATAAGGAAAATGCATAATAGGAACTGAAGATCCATTTTGAATTATAAATAGCTTTTCTTGTGCTACAACCTAATTCTTATTTGTATTACACATGAAATTATCTAGTATATGTTAAGGTATAAATAACCGGGATTTTGCAAAAGCGACCGACTACGCTTTTAACCGCAATTTTTGAACAGCGTGTAAGTCAGTGTTTCTCAAAATGCGGGGCGCGCCCCCTTCGGGGGCGTGATAACTCTACGAGGGGGCACGAGCATATTAAAATTCGAAAACAAAAGATTATTTAAGAAAATTATTAATTTATGGAAAGTAAACAAACAAAATACATTCTGACATGATAAAAAAATTAAATGCACAATTACACTGATAAAACTCTCTTATAAATGTATCAGTATTGCACAATATATTTTGTAATTAATTTAACAATGCTAAATTAAGAACAAGTTTAATAATTACCAGTGACCCCATGGGGTTGTCGTATAAAAATTATATCAAAAAATTGACATTTATCTTGATAATTTGCACGGCTTATAATAAATCCTTTAACTGCCGGTTTAAAGTTACACAAACCGCTCCCCAATGCCATCGTTTTCCACCTAGGTGAGCGTGTGTGATGCATTGGGGGGAGGGGAGAAAAGGAATAAAAATAAGCAAATCCTACGAAATTAGTAAATCCTTCGCAAACACTATCAATCTATTTTTATTGCCTTCCAAAGACTTCGGAATAATTTCATGGATAGCAGTACATAGAAAGGATCGTACTTCAGAAAGACATATATATACGACCCCCGGACAGTTATCGTTTTAATTGAGCGAGACGTTTATATACGTCGGTGGCTCTTGAGAGGTTAAATTCATGTTGTAGCTTTTTAGCGTCAAAGTATAGTGTTATTGAATTCAATACATTGTTGTTGTCTGGAGGGGGGAGGGGCGCGATGAAAATTATGAGTAAATATTGGGTCGCAAACAGTGAAAGTTTGAGAAGTACTGGTGTAAGTGAATATTTCTTTTGATATTTTTTGTGTCACTTGAATTAGAATATACATATAAAATTGCTTTTTAAGAATATTATTACAAGTATAAATTATTTAAATTCAATTTTTGGACAAAAAATAAAGAAAGAATGACATATTTCAAAACATTCTTTTTACTATGAAAAATGCTTTTATAACAATAGTATTTTGCATTTTTTATAGCTAAAATTTCTGTACAGAACCCGAACTAGGATTTTGAAATATATAATTTAGGAGTGGGTTTATTTATATTTTAATACATCGGAGTAGAGAAATTTTATCCTAAAAAGCCGGATAAATTGATAGTCACTATGAAAATAATGCGAATTTTGGGAAAATTTCTAGTTCAGACTTTGTAGAGGTATTGGCTATACATATACAGGGAAAATATCATTATTGTGAAAGGATTTTCCTTAAAAGGATATATTTCGAAAATATGTCGTTTTTATTTTTTTGCCAAAACAATTGCATTTAAGTAATATTTTCTCATAATAATATTCTTAAAATATTTTCATAAGTATATTCTAATTCATTGATACTAAATATAAAAAATCTACTTATACGCTTTTGCAAAATCATGGTTCCGGGCGGTTTTTAATAGCATTGCTTTTGTTATCGGTATTGTTACATGCACACTTGCTATTTATAATTCTTCAAGATATTATGCGTTATTAGAATTTAAATATATTAGATATTTCAGTTGCAGCTTGTTATTTTATAACGGTTAGAGTTAGTGAATATTAACGTCGCACCGTGTTTAGGTGCACGAGGGCTTTTGGCGACGGTTATAACGGTTAGAATTCTATCCCGAACAATAAATAAAACCAGTTTTTCGACTGTAGCATTAAGTTATATATTGCTTTCCAGATAGAATTATACACAATATTATAAATCAATATTTGGGCGTACAATATTTCATGATAAAAATGTAAGTTTCACATGACAACTATTTCAATTTTAGTCTAAAATTCTGAATATACCCCAATAACTTTTTGAGAAATATTTTAAGAATTCTGTTCCCTCAGCAATTGAATTAAATTTATACATAAAGCATTACAATATTTGAAAATAAATGTTTATTTCTGTATTTAAAACATATATAATGTTTTGCAACATTTAATGTATCATTAAGGTAAGGCAACATTAAGGTGATTTTTAAAAAACGTATAAAAGGATAATTTTTGTGATATTTAGTGTCACTTAAATTAGAATACATGTATAAAATTGTTTTAAGAACATTTTGACCAAAAACCTTTTATTTAAATACAATATTTTGGCAAAAAATTAACTTAGAATAACCTTTTTTCAAAATGTTCTCCTTTTAGAAAAAATGCTTCTAAAATAATAATATTTTGCTTATATAAAGTATAGACTTCTCCAGAGAGTCTGAACTATTTTTTGAAAAAAACCACATTATTTTCAGAGTTACAACCCATTAAAATAATTATCGACTTTTTTTTCTTAAAACTTCTCCCATCTGTTGTCGTAAAACATGAATAAACCTACTTCTAATTTATATGTTTCAAAAATTCTAGTTGAGCCTCTGTACAGAGGTCTGAGCTTTAAGGCAAAATATTATTATAATGGAAGCATTTTTCACAAAAGGAGAATATTTTGAAAATAGGTAATTCTGTGTTCACTTTTTGTCAAAATATTGTACTTAAATAATTTTTTATTGTAATATTATTCTTAAAACAATTTTACATACGTTTCCTAATCTAAGTGACACTAAATATCGTAAATATTTTCCATTTATACGCTTTTGCAAAATCACGGTTCCGAACGTAGTCGGATACCTTAAAGAGTTATAAATGTAGGTTTGAGATCACAAGACAAATAGTTAAATTGCTGCAAAGGAAATATATAAATATATATTAAAATGTAGTCTCTCTCACTTTCAAACATTGCATTATGCATCTGACAATATTTATACCAAAATAATTAAAGGGAGTCAGGACATCTTACACATGCAAAAAAATCGATTTTTCTATTTTAGTATTAAAAAATAGTGCATATTTTCCTGAATCTAAGTATGTATAACACTTGTATGTCCGTTGCTAAAATAATCTTGAAATTTGGAAAAAATCATTTACAAAATTGTAAGCAAACATTTACAAACGTTTAGTTTTTTCACTTTTTCTCCATAGCATAATTTTTTGCTTTTAGGTGCACTTTAAAAAAAAAAACTATTACACTATATGGTGGGGTTCCAAATTTTTTTATACTTCTATACAAGTTACCTTTGTGCATATAGTGAATTTGTTTTTGTTTTTTTAGTCGAAATAGTGCATAGTTTTCATTTAAAAAAATACGTTTATGTGTAAAAAAGGGCAAAAAAAATTTTTTTTTCAAAATTACAAAGTTTTATAATTTTTTCAAAGAAACTATCTTCATATTTTACTATAAAATAGGTTCACTATATTTTGAGTATTGCTTTATATATTTTTAAAAAATATTTTACATATTTAAAATACACTTTTTAAAAAAATAGGTACTTACACATGAATTATGAGATTTCAAAAAGAATGTCCGACTTAAATTAAAAAGGAAAAAAAAATTAACTAAAAAAAAGGTTATTTTTATATTTTTACAGAATAATTAAAATATCTTTATTTTAAGATCACATTCAAAATCTAAGCTCTATTGAAAATTTCTAAAGATATATATCCAATAAACAAAGAGTCTTATTTTTGGCATTTTACTCTTTCGAGGATTCCAAGACTTGGACACCCAAAATTTCTACACAAAAAAAAAAGTTGATTAAAATTGCTCACCTTCAACTTATGCACCTCCCTGATCAACGAATCAATCTTCTTGTCCCTGGCTGCCACTTCCTTTTTCATTTGGGCCACCTGCCCTTCGGCCTCCCTGAGGAGGGATTCCAGGTTACTACTCCTTTCTTCGAGTTCTCTGACCCTCAAGTCCATTTCGAAAGAATCGGCGTCCGACTCCGGCTTGTTGCTGGAGTGACAGAAGCCACTACTGGATCCACTTCCCATGGGCTCAGCATACAACTCCCAAAGAGTCTAATTTTAGAAATTTTTTCTCATTCGCCCGCCCCCAAAAGGAGCAAATTTTGTTCTTTTTTTAGTGGATGTGGAACACACAGTTGTTACGTCAGATTGGCTAATCTGGTCTTGATAATAGTAAGGTGGTTTGAAGAGTTTGATTAAGTCAAGTGGTAGAAGATTTGACGCAGTTGAAAGGATACTAAGATCTTCCCTTTACACGTGCAGTTGTTGTTTTGAAGCAAAATATTTTTTTTCTAGTTTTTTTTTTAACTTAAGAGTTTGATTTTGCGATATTCAGATGGTATAACTGATTTCACATGTTTAAAAACTTATCGTTTTCTAAATGCGTGATTGTAATTTTGAAAAATTTGAGTTTTTCTATTCGTAGGTTGTGAAATACTTACAGTTTGAGCATCACATCTAAGCAGATTTTTTTTAAAAAAATATTTACCATAAATAATAAATTTCGTCGGAAGAATAGATTTTTCTTCTGCTATAAAGGGAATAAGAATTTTGGGAAAGATTATAAAGAAATTTAGTGATTTAAATCTATCTATTTTAGAAATTGACGCTTTTAAACTATAATTCAAAGTATACTAACAAATTTTTGGTCTCTCTCAATTCTAGTTTCGATTAAATGTTATGTTTTCAATAAAACGAACTGCGGAAATTTTTCTTCTCAAATCAAAATTTTTTAAAATTTATGTTAATTAATCATTTTAAGCGAGCGCGCCCTAAACGAGTTAGCTTATGAAAAATATTTCACAGTTCTCTTATGCCTATGTCACAGGGGAAAAAAATTTTTGCACTTGAAAAAAAATTTACATTATGTCACGGAAATAATGGATTAATACATAATATTTATCCAAATTCAAATTTCTATTTTGTAAAATAGATATTTTTTAAAATAAAAATTATATTTTTTAAAGGAATTGTCGCTTAACTCTCATTTTACTTGCAATAAAAAAGTTTCTGCAATTACTTGTTTCACCAGATTTGCGGAAAAATTTCGAACAAATTAATCTTTACTAATACAAACCCTTTCTTTCAATGTTTAATTGTTCTTTTCTTTTCCTTTACGAATAGAAGCAACAAGCAGTATATCTTTTACAAATTCAAAACTTAAATTTTTTAAGCTTTTTCAAGTTCAACCGTTTTGAAAGATATCATTCACTACAATAACTTTCTTGGCCTCTTTTACGAGTGCTTTCATTAAACAAATAAAATAAAATAAAACACATCAACAATCCTTCAATGTCACTTACAGCACAAGCGGAATGTCAATAGCAACACAACATACTTTCTCGGCTCCCGAAAAGAAACTTTACTGCATTATATTCCACTTGTCTCCTGCAGATGTATCTATTCAAATCTCATTCTACGAGATATAAATCCTTCCTTTATTTCTCAAAGAGCACTTTACTCCTTCCGCCAAGAGATCTTTCAGAGAGAAATTACGTTTTTCGTACCATCCAATGAAAGAATGTATTGTTTTGAACTCGCGCGCGCTGCGAGCCGGCTCCTTCGCTAATGAACCGATTCAACAGCTGATTGCTCTGAAAAGTTTTCCCGGTGGCTTTCCCTCCGAGTTGGATGTTGATGGAGCAACAGGACTGGATAAAAGTTTTTTCGACGATGGTCGCGCCATCTAGTGACGCGTTGGTACTTTAAATTCATAATAAATGACGCAATACAGCAAATATTTAGTTAGCTCGCGCGAAATAGTAGAACCGAGATGTTTTTTTTTATGTTCTTTTCAGATAATTCTCCAGAAGTTTTATATATTATTAAAACAAGATTGATATGATTTTGATTTGATGCATAAATTTGAAATTATTTCAGAAATTCTTTTGAGAAAAATTTTAACATAGTAAAGAATCGCCTATTTTTTTATGGGATATTTTTGAAGTAAAACTTTTTGGGCTCGATATTGAATGAGAAAATTGCCCAGTTTTGTGTAACAGTGAAAAAGCGAAAGGAAGAGTCTCCCCCTCTATCCCCCGAATCGTCAAAATGGTAAGGAGACAGCGAGAGGAGGAAAAGGGGGAGCGGGGACACAGCGTGACTTGCGTCATATCGGTGAAAAATTGGATCATTGCCCACGTCTTCGATTGGTCAACGAACCCACCTTCCGATTACGGATCCTTTTCCCCCAAACCCGGGAACATTATCAACGGACGTATCAGTTGCATTGTGAGCATAATAGAACAAGATAGTGAACAAAATAGCTCTCGCAGCAAAAGCGTGCCTTTTTGAAATTTTCTTTAGATTGCTGGCTATATGGCGAGGTGTTCGGTTTCTAATTTATTTCTTTAATTTTCATTTGCGTTGAATTATTATTAATTCTAGTCAAAATAACTAAATCAATTGCACAAAGAGGAAAAGAATTTCGTGAAAGAAAAAAAAACTAGCAGCAAGTCCAGTCGAAAAAGTGACAAAAAATAGTGCAAATTCATCAAGTGCTAGTGCCAAATCTTCATCAGAGTACATGAGAGAAATCGAGCACGAAAAAAAAGCGCTGGAAAATACTCTCTTAATGCCCAGTTTAAGGGATGGAAATGCTATTGAAACTCTTCTAATGACATCACAGATTAATACGGACTTTGTGAACCACCTTGTGCCATTAACTACAGAGCCCTCAACAAGTCTAGTGAGTGTTGGAACTGATGCATGTGAATCGAAAATATATTCTATCTTACATTACAAAGACTATGATTTACATAAAAGTGCTTATTAAGATTTTCAAAATTGATTCGTTGATAATCCTTTCGGTTACGGGTGTTCGATTTGTGATAGATTATGGTTTAGATATGATTTGAGAACGCCTGTTACTGAGCACAAAATATTTTACCGGGAATTAATTTAGAAGATATTAAAGTACTACAGTTGCCGACAAAGTTTAAGTAGGAAAAGCATAAATTTATCAAAATATAATGGTTTGGTATGCCCAGAAATTTCAACACATCTTCCTACTTCGGATTTGATATCAGAAAGATTCATTTCGCCACGAATACCTTTCATGCAAATTAGGCGATTGAGACATGTACACGGTCAGTTTGAAATATTAGGACAAATAATCAACATGTTCCAACGTCACCAAAGAAGTTTCACTTGTATCGCGTGGCGTTCCACACACCATTTTTTTTGGGGGGGGGACAAACAAACTTTATATAATATGACTGCCTTGTTCAAATAATAATAAAATGAAAGAACAATTGAACACTGGCGTAGCTAGGCTAAGCGGGCCCTATGTCAAAATTCCTTCGGGGAGGGGGCCCTTTTTTAGATATGAGGACCCTGGTAGTTCGACTGTAGTTACACATGTTGGGGCCCTTGTACTCGGGGGCCCCGTATCATTGATACGGCTGATAAGGCGTTGGCTACGCCCCTGCAATTAAATCAAAATGTATTTTTAATAAGTTTTATTAAAAAAGTAATTCTTCAAAAGTTGTATTTATCGTTGACTGAGTGAGTGAATATTAACGTCGCACTGTTCAGCTACACGAGAGCTTTTAGCGACAAACCTCGTAATTTTGAACCATGGTCAAGTGATGAGGAAGAAAAAACCTGAGCTGGTACCACCCTCTCCTAACTACCACATCCCACCAACGGGAGGACGTTTGAGCTCTGGACAGATTTAACGTGCATCGCTCCCCTACGCGTCTTTAGTGGCACTGGGCTCGAACTCATGGCATGCCAGTCACGATCCGATACCTTGATCATTAGGCTACCGCGGTCACGTATTTATCGTTGAAGCAAGATATATAACTTTGATGTATAAAATAGAAATATATTCCAGAAACTCTTTTGAGAAGAGAATTTTAACATGTTATGGAATTGTATTCTTTTTAAAATATTTTATTCCGAACAAACTTCAGGCAAAATATAAATGTCTTGTTTAAATTATAATAGAAAGAAATAATAGTTGAACCGAGATAAATATTTTAATATAAGTTATTCTTTTCAAATAATTCTCCAAAAATTGTATGTATTATCGAAATAATATAGGGAATAACTTTGATCTATAAATTTGAAATTATTCCCGAAATTCTTATGAGAAGAATTTTAACATGGTAAAGAAATGCGTGGTTCTTTATGGGATCTATGACGTAACGTACACCCCGCATCCAGCGGGCCCCAGGGTTCTAGAGGGCCCAAAGCCTGACTTCCGTCAAGTACCTACCCTTTGTAAAATCCAACTTAGGGGCCCAAAATTTGACTCTGCAGGAGGGCCAAATGTTCTCCGTTACGCCACTGTATAAGATATTTTTTCGGAGCACACTTCACCGAATATGAAAGCCTTGTTTGAATTATATAAAATAAAATAATTAAATTTTATTCTCATGAAGTTCAGAAAAATTCAGTATTAGAGATTGTTCCTTTTTCTGTCTTACAGGGGAAAAAAGAAATATTGGCCTTTGGTGCTTATTCACCTGTGTAAATATATGAGTACCACATTAACGGACGTTTATTGCTTCTTCTCTAATAAAAGCTCTTAACTCACATGTTTCATTATTGCGATTTACTGAATTTTCATGCCTCAAAGTTTTTATCATATTATACATTACTTTTTATTTATGAAATATAGAATACTAAATGTACATTTTACAAACATCAAAATTAGATAAAAGTAGGTTTTATTTTTTGTTATGTCATATTGTTATGTCATTTTGGAATTTTTCTTCCTTCCTCTAAAAAACTCGAATTCAGCTCGTTGTAGCACATTAAGTTTTTAATTGTTTACTTATGTATTGATTTGCTCTTTATATTTTATTTTTAGAGTATAAGTGTTTCACTGATTGAATATTGAGAATATTGGAAAAAAAAACGCCCAACATATATTAATTATCTTGCACAATTAACAGTTATCAACTCAAGAAAAATAACTTACTGTGGATTTATTTATCTACTTATGTACTATAAAATACATAAAATAGCAACAAAATATAAAATTAAGCATTGTAATAATAGAAATAAAAATTTATATGTTCTGAAAATATATTACACAATGAGTAAGAATCACATATTGATTTCATTCCCAATTTATACCATAAAAATACAACCAATTTTCCTCAATTCTTAATTCAGTTTCTTTTTCAAACTAAAAATTTTATTCAATAAACAAATATTACAGCGTATCTGTACAATGAACAATTTCTAAAATTTTATCCTATCTATACATTTATTTAGAAGTCTTGTAAGATGAAAGCATTGGTAAGATTTTGTATGAACAACAGTTTTGTAAAAACACATCTTGCAGTATCCTCAGATTATTTGTGTGTACGAATACAAGGAATATCGTAATCACAGCATTCAGAAATTGGATTACACCACATACCTTTTCATTGCGTCTGAAGCGAAAACATGTATGTCGAGATTTTACGCAATTCTTGTTCCGTTGGGTGTAACCATTATAACATTTCAATGATTTAGAAGATAATAAGAATGAATTTTTTAGTGCAAGATGCACAGTTCCTTCATCACTTAATTTAGGTTTTCTCTTTTGATAATGTGTATTTTTTACTCTTTATAAAGAGTGTTTTTTTTCCAGGTATAGAAGTTTAAGTTGGCATTACTTTTCAAGATGGCGACCGATTTAACAGCTGTCAAGAGATTTATTCTCAGTTTGGTTTGGCAATTCATCAAAACGATCATCAAGCAAGGCGTAGATTCGTCGAATGGGCCCAGAACGAGATTGCCGTTGTTCCCGATTTTCATAAGCGAATTTTGTTTAGCGATGAAGCGCACTTCTGGTTGAATGGCTACGTCAACAAACAAAACTGCCGCATTTGGAGTGAAGCTAATCCACAAGTGTATGTCGAAACACCGTTACATCCAGAAAAACTGACTGTTTGGTGCGCTTTATGGGCTGGTGGAATCCTTCTTCAAAAACGATGAAGGCCACAACGTTACAGTCAATGGTGATCGGTATAGAGCCATGATTACTAACTTTTTCATTCCTGAATTGAACAATCATGATGTCCAGGAGCTGTGGTTCCAACAAGACGGCGCAACATGTCACACAGCTCGTGCCCCAATCGATTTATTGAAAGACACGTTTGGTGACCGCCTAATTTCACGTTTTGGACCTGTGAATTGGCCTCCAAGATCTTGTGATTTAACACCGCTAGACTATTTTCTGTGGGCTATGTAAAGTCATTGGTCTATGCGGATAAGCCACAAACGCTTGACCATTTGGAAGACAACATTCGCCGTGTTATTGCCGATACACGGCCACAAATGTTGGAAAAAAGTCATCGAAAATTGGACGTCCAGATTGGACTACATCCGAGCCAGCCGTGGCAGTCCTATGCCAGAAATCATATTTAAAATGTAATGCCACAAGATTATCTTTCGAATAAAAAAAATTCATGTCAATCGAATAATACATCGTTGTTTTATTGCAATTTAAAGTTCTATACCTCTAAAAAAAACACCCTTTATATACAGACGAACCTCTATATAACGAACCTCTAATACGAATTTTTCTATACAGCGAATTTTTCCTGGAACCTTGAAAATTTCACGATTTTCTTCGTAAAATAACCTCTCTATAGTGAAGTGCATTTTCTATCGAACGTGATTCAATTTTTTTTCTCCCTATTTTTAAAGTATTTCTGAACATTTCAAGTTATTCTCTCTTTAACACATTTTATAATAGTCATCAATGGTCATCATGGTTTTATCAAATTCTATCTCGCCGAGAGCAATAGAGTTCTGCATGTTTCATCCAAGAAGTGCCGCCTTTAACCCCCATTGTCCAGTTCAGTAGAAACATTTTCGATCTCCCCTTTCACACTCGGTGGAGTTGTTTCGTGTTCCGGTGTTTTAGTTATAAAATAATGTATGTTTAATTTTACTTGTATGCTTTAAATAAGAAAATGTCTTTAAAATTCATTAATTTTAATATAAAATTATTTTCTTAATATTGAAAATGCAGTGTATTATTCAACATTCCCTTTTCTTGTTTTCCTTTCATTTTTCTTTCTATCTTTTTTTTATTGGTAAGATATATAAAATAAACATATATTAATTTTAAAAAAGCTGTGAATAATTACTTTTTTTAATATATGTCGTGTTTATGAATTAAAAATTTGTTTTATGTGTTTTTTAAAGTATATTAAAAGATGAACCTCAATATAACGAACTTTCCATTTAGCGAACTTTTTTCCGGGATTTAGTGACTTCGTTATATAGAGAGAGGTCCTACTGTATATATATTCTTCGTTTTCTTTCTATAATATATATATATATATATATATATATATATATATATATATATATATATATATATATATATTATATATATATATATTATATATATATTATATATATTATATATATATATTATATATATTATATATATATATATTATATATATATTATATATATATATTATATATATATATATATATATATATATATACATATATATAAAAGAAATATGCATTATTTATCAAAAACAAGAAATAATAGATAAAGAATATAACAAGAAATAGCATAATAAAAATATAAAAGCAGAACATGAAGAACAAAATTATAGAGAAATAAGAGAACTACAAAAAAGCAGAACCTAGCGAGTCAGAAAGCAATTTCGGACTTAGGACCGAATAAGTGGGGTTAAACTAGTTTAAAGGCGCCAACCTTCCCCCTTTGCAACTCGGTAGGAAAATCAAATAAAATAAAATAAACAAAACTTCAGAGTATGGATAACTCAGAGAGCATGATAAAACCAATCACTACTATTATGTAACAAACTCTCCCAAAACTCTTAATGCAGAAAAATCACAAAATCAAAAAATAATTATGTAAGAAAAGTAGAAAAATGCTAAAAACAATTACATAAGAAAAGTATCATTCAAAAATTAATTTAACAAAATTTCTTTACTCACAAAGCTTTCACGAAGAGAAACAAGCATCTTGCCATTAATGAAAGTCAATTATTCACTAAGTTAAAAAATTCGAAAATACATAACCACATCTTTTGAGCTGACTTTTAAACCAGCCAGAAAAGACAAGTATAAAATGACGACAATCAAATATAGTAAAATTTGAATTGGTTGATTGTCAAAAATGTATATTTGCTAGGCTCTAATTTGGTTGTTTGTCAACAATGTGTAAGATGTTCAAGATGTGTGTGGAAAAAATGTAAACTGTGATATGAGTGTTATGATATAATCTTCACAGCAAGACCACTAACATGCTGACTTTGAAAACCTATTGTTGTGTGGTGGATTTGGAATTCGAAGTAGCAAGCCGGTTAATGTATTTGTGATGAATATAAGATCTCAAGAAATTAATAGGGTATTCATGATCTAAACAACATTGAAAAAAAAATTTTATATTATTGTATTTATCTATTTTGTGGGTAGTTAAGTTATCATTTCTAAATAAAAATTCAAAATGATATTTCTGTAAATTGATATATGTAAATTACTGTTCCATACAGGAATTATAATTATATGGAACTTAAACGAATCTCTTTTGTCAAAAACGTTACTGACTACATTATTGTTAATAAGATGCAAGTCTAAATCCAAGAATTCCACCCTATAGAGTTGAAGTTAGTTTTAAAGAGCTTGAGATAATCAGGGTAGAATGTAATATTTGGTTTGTATTCACTATTTTTACCAAAAATTATTATATCATCTATATAACGATAAATTATGTAAGAATCATTTACAACATGATCTATTTCAAAAAAATGTAAATATAGGTTCGCTAAACAATTACTAGCTGGACCACCCTGAGGTAATCCTTTGATCTGTTTATAAAGATTCTGATCAAATGTAATGAAATTTTCTTTTAATACGAGATTAACAAGAATATCAAATTTTTCTTTTTTCATTGAAGTATATAATTCATATTTATCATAAATTAACTGTAGGACCTTAATCATATCGTCAATATCTATAGAATTAAAAAGGTCCTCGAAATCAAAACCATGCATAGAAAAAATCATCATATCCTTAGTAACTCTAGCAATCTCTAAGCTATTTTTAATAATTGCCGTGTTTTGTAAATTATCAATTAGATTTTGAAGAAGAGATTGTAAGATCTTCCCAGACTTCGTGATATATGTATTGTATCCATTAGTGATACTACGGAATTTTATAGGGCCTTTATGAAATTTTGGTGTTAAAAAAATACTTGGATATTTAATATTATTTAGATGAATATTCAGTCTTTTGTTAAAAGCTAAAAGACGATTATCATCTTCTCTATTATTGTGAATTGATTTTTGAAATGAATTATTATTTAAAATGTGGTTACTTAATATTTTACTGTAAAAATATTTACAAATTATGGCATAATTAGCAGAGACCTTATCAACTTTTCTAATAACGAAGTCATTTTGGATATTTACTATTGATGATTTAAGACCTTTATACATAATTTCATTTTCAACAGTAAAATCTAATTCCCGAATTTCTGTTGCTACATAAGATCTAAATTGATTGAATGCTTCAATCGGCATTCCGTATTTAATTGCCATTTTAAGGTAGAATTTATCTAAATCTTTTATGATTTGTTTCATAACATACATATATATATATATACATGAAACGTAATTAGTACCAGTAAAGGTAATGTAAAATTAAAGGAAAATTTAAATGTAATTATTCATTATTTTAAAACTTATCTAATACTTTTTAACTAATCTACGAAATCTTAAGAAATGGCAAATTGTAAATTTTTATAAAGAGAAAAAAATATATTAATAATTTAAAATTATATATATAGGAGGTTAGAAAATAAGCGAGGGCAAGACAAATTAAATTCACCGCAAAATCTGGCGTATAACACGCAACTCCGTATAGAACGCACCTATACTTTCCAGCTGCAATTTTTAATTTTTACGTATATTCGCCGTATAATGCGCATCCCCTTTTTTAACGAAAAAACTTGAAATGAAACGGTACAATGCTCTTGTGTTTTGAAGTCATTGTTTCGAGGTAATATTCCAAGATTTAGAAAAATTAGTATATTTCTAGTTTTTCAACCCTCTTTAAATACATAAGGAATGCCATTTCTTTTAGATAAATAGTGTGTGTGTTTCGATACATATAGAAGTCTAATTTTTTTCTATGCTCTTTTTGTATTAAATTTAAAGCTCTCACTTATATCCTCGGCGTATAACGCGCACCCTTAAATTTCTATCTTATTTTTCAATTCCTACTATTAGCTCACACTCTCTATTTATTTGTTTATTTATTTATTTATCTTGGTGGAATTTTCAATCGTTAATAAAATACATTTTAAAGCGCCCAATTGAGCCGAAATTTTATATACATAATTATTTTGGATGACAACACAATAATTTAATTATAATTAATAAAAATTAATTGATTAAAACTAATTATTTAAATAATTACAAATACAGCCACGTTAGCATCATTTTTGCAATCCTTTTGGTGACTTGTGTCAAAACTTGAAAATGTTTTTTTTTCTGACGTTTTAAAGCATTCAGTTGAACTGAAGTTTTTTTTTATATATACACGATTATTTTGGATGACAATACGATACTTTAATGATAATTAATAAAAATTAATTACCACTTAATGCTGTGTTTTTGTCATATGTATATACATATTTATATTAATTGTAACTATTTAATAAAAAAAGTAGCTAAAATAAATTTTTTCTTTGTTGATCTAAGTAGGAATTGACTTAAAAAAATTTTATATTACTTGTTTTATTATTTTTAAAGCTCTCACTTTTATACTCGGAGTATAACGCACACGCTTAAATTTCGATCTTATTTTTTGTGTTAAAGGTGCACGTTATACGCCGGATTTTACGGTATATCGTTGTATAATGTTAACTTATTTAAGTAGTAATGAATTATTATTTTTATTTTTAAAAAAAGATTAAATGTTATTAAAATGAGCAACACACGTAGGAAAGATTTTTTTCGGAGAGATTTATTTTCCAAGATTTTCGGGGAAAATGTTAGTTTTTTATTTATGTATAAAAGTTATTACTAAATGGGTGTTGGAAAGCTAAAATCCTATTTTTTTGACAATTTGAGATTTTTACATTTTCAAATTGTATAGATTTTAACCTTTCTAAAAATGCCTTATTTTAACCTCAAGGGTAATTAGAAGCCCTTAAAACCTATTTTTAAATAATCGTTGGAATTGGGCCAGCGCCCATTTGAATGGCGATAAATGTAAACAAAGCACTTGGTTTTTTTCTTAAAACTTGAACGTCTGATATAAAACAAAACATGTATCTTTTATTGTAAATTGAGCCTTTTATTTTTTTTTATTTCCTAGCCGATTATAAGTCTCACTGTATACTCACTGTGTACATGAGCTTTTTGTAAAAAACTCAAAAATTTATTTTTTACAAATTTTGTATGTGAAAAATGGGTCAAATTTCACAATGT
Source organism: Trichonephila clavipes (assembly GCA_019973935.1). NCBI lineage: Eukaryota > Metazoa > Arthropoda > Arachnida > Araneae > Nephilidae > Trichonephila > Trichonephila clavipes. The sequence continues at coordinate 45,782 of BMAU01019369.1, read as the reverse complement.
TTGATACAATATTTCATAAATTGTTAAAAAAATTCAAAATTAGCTAAAAGTTCATTTCAGTATAATAAGAAAGATGTACTTTAACTGTATGAAAAATTTCAAGCAAGTGCATATAAGAGATTTTGAGAAAAAGGTCATCGAGAAAACAGCCAATTTAACATTGTATGTATATATAGAGAGAGGTTTCCAGCTCCCCTAAACGATAAAATAAAATTGTGTTGTCAAGGCTGTTAAAGGATTGATCCCGAATTTGAACTGAAATGACGAGTTGCCTACCCTAGGGGGGAGGCCATTACAATTTTTATGTCCAATCAGCGTGTAGTTCACACTCTCGTACATTTGGCGAAAACACCTTTAAATTATAATTTGTGTTTTTCTTATGAGATCTTTTCTTCTTGTAAGCAAACAAAACATTTTTAATATTAAACAGTATAATAAACAAACAGATTTATGCACACCTGATATTATTCAAAATGTCCATGTCTTAATATTTTCGTTATACCTAAAAATAAATAAAGCTTTGTTTTACAGTATTCCATTTAAATTCTTTAGTGAGATATCTAAACTTGGATAAGGGGAAACGGATTTTTTGTTTTCGTGTCTCCTTTTTTAAATTTTATTAATAGCCCATTCATGCATTTATTAAAAGCTTTCAAATTAGGGCCCTCCTGTAAAGTCATTTTTTGGTCTCCAAACCGAATTTTAAAATGAGTATGTACTTAGCGTCAGTCAGGCTTTGCCCCTCCCGCAATTGCGAGGGTGTACGTTAGTAGTTATAATATACCGGTTCTGGAACAGTGGAGCCGGTGGAGCCGTATGCAAACAAAAGTGGGTGGAAGACCCCCCCCCCGATCTGAACCTGGAAGATGGTTTGTGATTGATAAGGGTTTCGGGGATCTGTACTGATAAGAAATGCACGCTTTTAGCGATAACGAGTTATATTCTGATATAGTTTTAATTAAATGATTATGATTTTTTTAATTACGTCATTGAAAGCAAATTTTAATTGGGATAAAGAGTCAAATTTTTCTGAATATATGATTATTTTTATATAATTCCGTATACATCTATTTCTGAAAATCATGATATACGTGTTGAATGATTATTTGTTATATTTCAAATTTGATGCTTTGTGCTTGTGATTTCTGAAACAGAGGATTGAAAATTAGGCAAACGAAAGGGGGTGGAAATTCCCCGGGTCTGAACCGGGAGGATGGTACCCCCTCCGCTCTGATAAGGGTTTCGGGGCTCTGTAAATGGGTGCTAGAAATGCATGTTTTTAGAGATAACAATTTATATTCTTATACAGTTTTAACTAAATGGGTAGAATTCTGATTTTTTTAAGTACGTCATTGGAAGCAAATTTTAATTAGGATAAAGGGTCAAACTTTTCTGTACATATAAATATTTGTATATAATTCTGATAAAGTCTATTTCTGAAAATTATGATATACGTGTTGAATTATTGTTTATTACATTTCAAATTTGATACTTTGTGCGTAACTAAAATATATTTTCATTGATTTTGCATGTATTTTTTTATAATTCTGAGATAACTTAAAAAATACTATGCTTATATAAAGTAAAAGTTATACATATGTTTTTTCGTTTGCAAAGTAGTTTCCTTACATGAAACATCCCTTTCCTATGATAATATATGCGGACCTTGTAATTCTGGTAAAACTTTCTTTGTTAGACGAATCTTAGAAATAAAATTAATTAATTCTTTTCCTCCCAAAATTATTTGGCGTTATGGAATTTATCCAAAATTGTTTGATAAGATGTCTGACATAGAATTTCATGAAGGCATGCCTTTCGATGTAGAAGATATTACTAATGCTTTCGTAATAATAGATGACTTAATGAATGAAGTAGGAGATGACAAAAGAACTTTCAAACTTGTTCACGAAAGGAAGCCATCATAGAGATATTTCCGTAATATTTATTTTACAAAATATTTTTTGCAATGAAAAACAAATTATAGGAATATTTTTTAAATACTTCCTACCTAAGTTGTTTTTAAAAATGTTAGAGACAAGCAATAGATCTCTTGTCTAGCAAGACAAATGTATCCATCTCAATCGAAATTTATGATTGGAAAACTATACGAAATACAAATGCTGCAAATTTGACTATCCACTTTGTGAGAGATAGAAAAATAAAACCTTTCGTTCGAATCATTTAATGAATTTTCAAAAGAAAAAAATTTTCATAGAGTTTTGTTACGAATAAATATCTCAGAACAAAAACATTGTATGCAAAACCTTTGTCATGGATAGAATATTAAGTGTGGTTTGTGTGTTCTTCAACATTTGTTTTTAATTTTTAGTCTGTTTCCCTTCTTATTCCTTACACTTAAATATATTAATATGAGTAAAGTAATTAAAAAAAGTTGAAAAAATATTGAAAAAAAAGTTGAAAAGTATTGAAAAAGATGAAAAATATTGAAATATTTAGAATATTGTTGGTGGACTTGAGTATTTAAGTTAAGAGCAATAGTGATAAAATTTCTTTTTTTTTTCATATTAATCTTAAAATAATAATAACTTTATAAATTTAAATATATGGTAAACTTATAAAAAATTCAAAGCAAAATCTTATTCATCTTATAATAATAATAATACAAACACAAAATATGAGAACAAAAAAAAAAAAATATTGTATTTATTCACCTTCTAAAATTTTTCTTACAATATATCATTTCTTAAAATATTGATACAATCTGAAATCTTTCTGTTTGCTACGAACAAATTCATATAAAATATAATTCATTGAAAAGCCTTTACTGATTTTCAACAAGAAAAATATAAAATAATGACCACATAGAAATAAGGAATATCCCTTGGTTAATCCATTTCTCAATAAATAAAGTCCTTCAGATCTCAACAATTTTCCTTTTATAAAACAATGTGCTAACAGAAAACTTAATTTAATCTTATATTTTTTAAAATGTATTATATGCGAAGCATTGAAATAAGTAACATCATTCAATATGAATAATAAATACATTCGACAGGTATATGCATAAAATGAAGAGGAAACATTTACATTCTTAAACAAGAAAGAATAAGATATATACAGAAATCAATATTTATAAAAGAAACTATTTAATTAAATTCTCATTTATATAAAATATTAGTTTTCATTTATATGGCAGTTACCGAAAGCTAAAGTTGTAATACCATCTTCAAGAATATATCTTATCGAAGGGGCAAAGTGAATTTTTTACTTTTTACAGAATGTATTTGATGTATAGAACTGTTAATGGGTTTAAACTCTTCACGACTTCTATACTTATTTATGAGGCAATTTTTATAGTCTTCATGAGAAATTTTACTTTTAAAATAGATATATGTATCTCTTTTGCTGTATTTTTTTCTAAAGTTAATGTTTTTATGCTGTACATTTTTGCATTGAGACCTACGAACTTAGTTGCTACCATACCATTTAACTCATCTGTCATTTTTCCGAGAACATTATTAGTTAAAGGATTATAAAGAAAATGATTTGGAAGCAAATATATGGGTCATTTCAATAAAAAAGAAGTGAGTTTTCTTTGAATAGATACAAGGTCGTTATTAATTATTTTATAAGCATGAAATGCTGGAGATGCTATGAATTTCTTAGCTCTTTTCTCTCTATTCACTAGATAAATCTTAACTTTTTGCGCAAATTTTTCATTGTTTTACCAAACACGGCATTGTTTAAAAGTTTAAAGAGATCTTTTTCAAAATTGTAGTTTTTCGATGTTCAGTATTAAAATCTATATAATTTTTTAACCGAGGACTTTGTTTGAATTTTACAGATTGATGTATATTTTTTTTAATTTTTAAACCTAATTGTACATATAACTTCAAATTTCTATAATGAACATATTTAGTTTTATTTCTGAACTTAGGAGCCAATTTTTCCACAGACTTCGATTCTAAAATACTGAATTCTTTAGCAATATTTTTAGTATAGGAGAAACATTCAGAGACACTTTAACTTTTTCTGGAGCTAATGGATAGCAGTTATGCAAATCGTGCAATTAATCAGGATATTCTAACTTAAAATATACAACTTATATCCGAATCGTCTGGTACATCCATGAAGTTAACGTATTCATCAGTCCAGGAAAAGTCGTGTGTAGACAAATTTTGCGACATTGCTCAACCATATAGATTGTTTGCATCTAAATATATAATGTAACTACTAGGTAGGCTTGAATCATAGGTTGATAAATACACATTGTTAGCCTTAGCGTAGCGATGACCCATCATCGCAACACCTCCGCGAATTCCTTTTTCGATGAATAAAGGCATGTCTATATCCGTTAAAAGCTCCAATCGTACTTTTGTCATTTTATGCTTGCCATACCAAACCAGGAATCGTATATGTATTACTTGGATCCATTTTGTAGTAATTCTGGCACAGAGTTCTAAAGTTTTCAAATATGTCTGAAAATAATACGTCTACGGTTACACACAAATCACGATAATCTCCCAATGTGCGCATTTGAAACATGTTCCATCTATGGTGAGCATATTCGTAGTCTTCTCTGGATACATTTTTATTTGTTAGACTGTTGAAAAAAGCTGATTGAGGAGGGAGCTGCGTTTCATAAAATTTAGAAAAGGAATCAAAATATTCATATGGATAGCAACCCTTTCTAGTTATAAATTGTGCATTACTTGCAAAATACCTATCCTAAAGATGAAATTTACAAGGCTTTAAAGTTGGGCAAGTTTCTCTAGAGAAGTATTTAAAAATTGAAAAGAGTCAATGAAACGTAATGACCTCAGAGTAAAAAAATTCACTATGTCGGGAATGCATTGAAAAAAGAAATCAAAACTTTTAGTTGATTTTTAAAATTAAAATTCAATTTAATTATGTCAAATGATCCAAATGAAGCACGAGGAAGTACGGAATAACGCTTGAAGGAGTTTTTTTTTTTTGTTAAAATTTAAATAACATTTTGAGTCTAAAGGATTTATAACCTATTTCAGCTACCATAAACCTATTGTTTTCTTCTTAGAATACAATTAATTCCCAAATATGATTGTATATTTCGCACAAAAACATTCCTTTATGAGTACAGACATATGAATAAATAATTGTATGGGGCGATACTAACATCTCCTGGTTTTTTATTCACTTAACTAACCTCTGAAATAACATTACAAAATTTGAAGTTATCACTTCTAACGTGTGGTCATAAGCACACACACGATCTTTTTTTTAACCGAAGTTTTCTGTTTTTACCCTCGATTATCGAATTTCAAGGATAAATACATTTTTTACCAATCAAATTTTATTATTTACATTGAATTGAGTGGATGGACAATACTCGATTGACATCAAAATGTTTATAACTGTGTGAGAAATATTGTGTAGTTTACATGAATTTGCAACATAAATTAAGGAGATGTTCTTGCTTCAATTTAAATTTTTTACATCGAATCTGTTGTGATATATCAATAATTTATTCATTCTCTTTTATTGTAGGTTTTTTCTCACAAATGTAAATATGTGCATTTAGTTTTGCAAGACATTGTACTAACGATTAAAAAACCCGTATAGCAAACAATAAAATATTAAAATTGCAGTAGGTAATACATATAAAGATTTCTTTTAGCGTTTTAAATCCTTTATTAAATTATAATAAATGTTTAAAAAGTATTGCAAAATAAAATTGTTGTATATTAAACAAAACTTTTAATTTTTTAAAGACAGGGTTAAGCTTTAAATTCTTGTGGGTATAGAAACTTCATACAGAACGTGAATCCATTTTTCATATACATTTATAAGTTTCTTTTGGATTTTTTTTATTGTGACTCGTGGAACCCTTGGGTACGCCTCATGGAACCTCAGGGTTCCATGGAATATAGTTTGAAGGCCACTATTTTAGACTTTCGAAATGATCAAGATAACAGGATTTTAATATTTGCAGAAGAGTCTCTGTACCTTTTGAAAAATAGAAAGACCATTTTCTTAGATGGAACATTTAAAAGTTATCCAAAACAATTTTCTTAAATATATATAAACATCGTAGCATTTGAAAACATCATAAAAGAATTCGAAATATCGAAAATTTAGAAAAATGTCTAAAATCTTTAAGTTTTGTAACAAGCGAGACTAAATCCAATGGTAAACGACATTTATGCCTTTGTAATACAGGTTAGTATTAATTTACTTGTATTTATTTTTCTTTTATTTACTTGTATCTGTTTTATATACTTTACTCTTCTAGTATTTATCTTTACTTACATTAATGAAGCTAATTAATTTTATGGTAATTGTACCTGTACTAATATTTATTTGACTCTAAAATACAAATCCCTGAGATTTGACCATACTCTTTATTATACTATTACTTACTATTAATTTTTAAATATTTCTCTGAAAGTTTTTATTTTTAATACATTTCGCTATGTTTAAAACGCATTCCCACTATAATATCTTAACAATTCAATGTAAATAATAAAATTTGATTGGTAAAAATGTATTTATCCTTGAAATTCGATAATCGAGGGTAAAAACAGAAAACTTCGGTTAAAAAAAAGATCGTGTGTGTGCTTATGACCACACGTTAGAAGTGATAACTTCAAATTTTGTAATGTTATTTCAGAGGTTAGTTAAGTGAATAAAAAACCAGGAGATGTTAGTATCGCCCCATACAATTATTTATTCATATGTCTGTACTCATAAAGGAATGTTTTTGTGCGAAATATACAATCATATTTGGGAATTAATTGTATTCTAAGAAGAAAACAATAGGTTTATGGTAGCTGAAATAGGTTATAAATCCTTTAGACTCAAAATGTTATTTAAATTTTAACAAAAAAAAAAACTCCTTCAAGCGTTATTCCGTACTTCCTCGTGCTTCATTTGGATCATTTGACATAATTAAATTGAATTTTAATTTTAAAAAATCAACTAAAAGTTTTGATTTCTTTTTTCAATGCATTCCCGACATAGTGAATTTTTTTTTTACTCTGAGGTCATTACGTTTCATTGACTCTTTTCAATTTTTAAATACTTCTCTAGAGAAACTTGCCCAACTTTAAAGCCTTGTAAATTTCATCTTTAGGATAGGTATTTTGCAAGTAATGCACAATTTATAACTAGAAAGGGTTGCTATCCATATGAATATTTTGATTCCTTTTCTAAATTTTATGAAACGCAGCTCCCTCCTCAATCAGCTTTTTTTTTTTTCAACAGTCTAACAAATAAAAAATGTATCCAGAGAAGACTACGAATATGCTCACCATAGATGGAACATGTTTCAAATGCGCACATTGGGAGATTATCGTGATTTGTGTGTAACCGTAGACGTATTATTTTCAGACATATTTGAAAACTTTAGAACTCTGTGCCAGAATTACTACAAAATGGATCCAAGTAATACATATACGATTCCTGGTTTGGTATGGCAAGCATAAAATGACAAAAGTACGATTGGAGCTTTTTAACGGATATAGACATGCCTTTATTCATCGAAAAAGGAATTCGCGGAGGTGTTGCGATGATGGGTCATCGCTACGCTAAGGCTAACAATGTGTATTTATCAACCTATGATTCAAGCCTACCTAGTAGTTACATTATATATTTAGATGCAAACAATCTATATGGTTGAGCAATGTCACAAAATTTGTCTACACACGACTTTTCCTGGACTGATGAATACGTTAACTTCATGGATGTACCAGACGATTCGGATATAAGTTGTATATTTTAAGTTAGAATATCCTGATTAATTGCACGATTTGCATAACTGCTATCCATTAGCTCCAGAAAAAGTTGAAGTGTCTCTGAATGTTCCTCCTATACTAAAAATATTGCTAAAGAATTCAGTATTTTAGAATCGAAGTCTGTGGAAAAATTGGCTCCTAACTTCAGAAATAAAACTAAATATGTTCATTATAGAAATTTGAAGTTATATGTACAATTAGGTTTAAAAATTAAAAAAAAAATACATCAATTTGTAAAATTCAAACAAAGTCCTCGGTTAAAAAATTATATAGATTTTAATACTGAACATCGAAAAACTACAATTTTGAAAAAGATCTCTTTAAACTTTTAAACAATGCCGTGTTTGGTAAAACAATGAAAAATTTGCGCAAAAGTTAAGATTTATCTAGTGAATAGAGAGAAAAGAGCTAAGAAATTCATAGCATCTCCAGCATTTCATGCTTATAAAATAATTAATAACGACCTTGTATCTATTCAAAGAAAACTCACTTCTTTTTTATTGAAATGACCCATATATTTGCTTCCAAATCATTTTCTTTATAATCCTTTAACTAATAATGTTCTCGGAAAAATGACAGATGAGTTAAATGGTATGGTAGCAACTAAGTTCGTAGGTCTCAATGCAAAAATGTACAGCATAAAAACATTAACTTTAGAAAAAAATACAGCAAAAGAGATACATATATCTATTTTAAAAAGTAAAATTTCTCATGAAGACTATAAAAATTGCCTCATAAATAAGTATAGAAGTCGTGAAGAGTTTAAACCCATTAACAGTTCTATACATCAAATACATTCTGTAAAAAGTAAAAAAAAATTCACTTTGCCCCTTCGATAAGATATATTCTTGAAGATGGTATTACAACTTTAGCTTTCGGTAACTGCCATATAAATGAAAACTAATATTTTATATAAATGAGAATTTAATTAAATAGTTTCTTTTATAAATATTGATTTCTGTATATATCTTATTCTTTCTTGTTTAAGAATGTAAATGTTTCCTCTTCATTTTATGCATATACCTGTCGAATGTATTTATTATTCATATTGAATGATGTTACTTATTTCAATGCTTCGCATATAATACATTTTAAAAAATATAAGATTAAATTAAGTTTTCTGTTAGCACATTGTTTTATAAAAGGAAAATTGTTGAGATCTGAAGGACTTTATTTATTGAGAAATGGATTAACCAAGGGATATTCCTTATTTCTATGTGGTCATTATTTTATATTTTTCTTGTTGAAAATCAGTAAAGGCTTTTCAATGAATTATATTTTATATGAATTTGTTCGTAGCAAACAGAAAGATTTCAGATTGTATCAATATTTTAAGAAATGATATATTGTAAGAAAAAATTTTAGAAGGTGAATAAATACAATATTTTTTTTTTGTTCTCATATTTTGTGTTTGTATTATTATTATTATAAGATGAATAAGATTTTGCTTTGAATTTTTTTATAAGTTTACCATATATTTAAATTTATAAAGTTATTATTATTTTAAGATTAATATGAAAAAAGAAATTTTATCACTATTGCTCTTAACTTAAATACTCAAGTCCACCAACAATATTCTAAATATTTCAATATTTTTCATCTTTTTTCAATACTTTTCAACTTTTTTTTCAATATTTTTTCAACTTTTTTAATTACTTTACTCATATTAATATATTTAAGTGTAAGGAACAAGAAGGGAAACAGACTAAAAATTAAAAACAAATGTTGAACAACACAAACCACACTTAATATTCTATCCATGACAAAGGTTTTGCATACAATGTTTTTGTTCTGAGATATTTATTCGTAACAAAACTCTATGAAAAATTTTTTCTTTTGAAAAATTCATTAAATGATTCGAACGAAAGGTTTTATTTTTCTATCTCTCACAAAGTGGATAGTCAAATTTGCAGCATTTGTATTTCGTATAGTTTTCCAATCATAAATTTCGATTGAGATGGATACATTTGTCTTGCTAGACAAGAGATCTATTGCTTGTCTCTAACATTTTTAAAACAACTTAGGTAGGAAGTATTTAAAAAATATTCCTATAATTTGTTTTTCATTGCAAAAAATATTTTGTAAAATAAATATTACGGAAATATCTCTATGATGGCTTCCTTTCGTGAACAAGTTTGAAAGTTCTTTTGTCATCTCCTACTTCATTCATTAAGTCATCTATTATTACGAAAGCATTAGTAATATCTTCTACATCGAAAGGCATGCCTTCATGAAATTCTATGTCAGACATCTTATCAAACAATTTTGGATAAATTCCATAACGCCAAATAATTTTGGGAGGAAAAGAATTAATTAATTTTATTTCTAAGATTCGTCTAACAAAGAAAGTTTTACCAGAATTACAAGGTCCGCATATATTATCATAGGAAAGGGATGTTTCATGTAAGGAAACTACTTTGCAAACGAAAAACATATGTATAACTTTTACTTTATATAAGCATAGTATTTTTTTAAGTTATCTCAGAATTATAAAAATACATGCAAAATCAATGAAAAATATATTTTAGTTACGCACAAAGTATCAAATTTGAAATGTAATAAACAATAATTCACCACGTATATCATAATTTTCAGAAATAGACTTTATCAGAATTATATACAAATATTTATATGTACAGAAAAGTTTGACCCTTTATCCTAATTAAAATTTGCTTCCAATGACGTACTTAAAAAAATCAGAATTCTACCCATTTAGTTAAAACTGTATAAGAATATAAATTGTTATCTCTAAAAACATGCATTTCTAGCACCCATTTACAGAGCCCCGAAACCCTTATCAGAGCGGAGGGGGTACCATCCTCCCGGTTCAGACCCGGGGGGGAATTTCCACTCCCTTTCGTTTGCCTAATTTTCAATCCTCTGTTTCAGAAATCACAAGCACAAAGCATCAAATTTGAAATATAACAAATAATCATTCAACACGTATATCATGATTTTCAGAAATAGATGTATACGGAATTATATAAAAATAATCATATATTCAGAAAAATTTGACTCTTTATCCCAATCAAAATTTGCTTTCAATGACGTAATTAAAAAAATCATAATCATTTAATTAAAACTATATCAGAATATAACTCGTTATCGCTAAAAGCGTGCATTTCTTATCAGTACAGATCCCCGAAACCCTTATCAATCACAAACCATCTTCCAGGTTCAGATCGGGGGGGGGTCTTCCACCCACTTTTGTTTGCATACGGCTCCACCGGCTCCACTGTTCCAGAACCGGTATATTATAACTACTTACGTTACACCACTGCAACTTCCTATATTCCCACTCCACAACTTTGATCCCGGCACTATTTCGAGTCTTGGTGCCACAAAAGATTCACTGTGTACAGAGGCTGTTACGCTTTAAATCTGCGAAAATTCAAAGTCCCCATGTTAGAATGGTGGGGAAGTTAGAAGCAGGGATGGCGATCTGAGATCGATTAATCGAAGAATCGATTTCTTGGGCCAAAAAATCGATTTCTTAAATCGATGTGTAGCACTGAATCGATATTTCATCCTAGGAAATCGACATTCGATTTTTTTTTTCGTTTTGGTACAAACCATAAAATTATTTACAATTTTTTGAATACACCGGAATGTTAGGGCTTGAACGAAAAATTTAAAGACTATTCATCGCAGGCAGTTGTGCACCGGAAGTATGATCCTATACTTTACTGCAATGACAGAAAAACTCTATCATTACGTTCATTCAATAGCCGTGATGTATATGAGTATCGTGGGATCATATGCGCCTTTTTACGATTGCCGGCAACATCACAAGGCAAGACCAGAACCGCTTGGATCCCTGTAGACTTGACAGACTGTTGTTTTTAAAAAGCTTAGATATTAAGCATTGGGAGCTGAAAGCTATATTATCTATTTTCTAAACTTTTTAATGTAACAAATGCATTTAGAAAATAAATGTCTTCTTCTATACCTTATACTTTGATATAGTGATAAAATTAATTGTATTGTCGAATTCCCTGAACTATAAAAAATTCCCTGATTTTACTGATAAGAGATCGTTTATTATGGTATCTTTCTTATTTTTCATAAAATGGATTTATATTTACATTGTAAATGCAGACTTGAAAATAAATGGATTTCTTAGAAATCAGTCTTTTAGACCTCGATTTTTTTGTGAATCGATTCATCAGGTTACGATTCGAATCGATTTGAAAATTGATCGTTTTAGGAAAGAGAGAGAGAGAATCACCATCCCTAGTTAGAAGAACGGGCAACAACTCGAGTGTCATGTTCATCATTTGACTGTAGTTCAAAATTATGAGATTTGTCACTAATAGTCTTCGTACAGCTTTCTAATTCGATTTTTATAAGCAATTAATCAATCCAACCAACTTTTGACCTATCCAACACACCCCTTTAAGCCACAAAGTAGTTTTAATTTAAGTTTACGTGTTCTGAGTACATAATCCCTCTCAACATATACGGTCATTCTATCCATTACCCTATCGAATTAGTTACTAGCCCTCTTAAATTTTAAAATTTCACCAAGACGTTGAGTTGTTGGCATGTCGACAGTTGAAAAAAGTTTCATTCTAATTCCAATCATTACAAATTGTTATAGTAATTTTATTTTAAAGTGACTGACTAAGTTCGAAACCGTGGTTTTGAAAAAGCATACATGGGTATTTTTTTATATAATTAGCGTCAATTGAATTAGAATATACACATAAAATTATTTTATGAATATTATTACTGAAAAAATTATTTAAATAGAATTTTTTGGCAAAAAATTAAGAAAGAGTAACATATTTTCAAAACATTTTCCTTTTATGAGAAAAAAAAGGTTTCATAATAATATTATTATGTCTATAGACAGCTATAACGGGGTTGAATTAAAAAGTTTTTCTTAAAAATTCACATTATTTTCTGAGCTACGACCAATTGAAATGGTAACGAATATTTTATGTTAAATTTTTTCAACTCGGATATAATAAAAAAAATATGAATATAAATCCACTTCTAAATAATATATATTTCAAAAAAAATCAGTTCAACTCCAGTATAGAAGTCTTAGCTACATACAGGGAAAATATTATTATAACAGAAGCATTTTTCATGAAAGGCGTGTGTTTAGAAAATGTCATTCTTTCTTGATTTCCTACCTAAAAGTCCCGTTTAAATTATTTGTGCTTCTAAGAATGTTTTTAAAACAGCTTTGTATGTATATTCGAATTCAACTGACGCTAAATATCCAAAAATAATCCATTTATACGCTTTTTCAAAACCATGGTTCTGGAAGTAGTCAGTCTCCTTTAATTTAAAGAATGAATTAATCACAAGTATGATATTTCTTTCTTTTCCCAAAAATTACTTACAGTTAAAAAATCAAAATCAAAAATTGTTCAGACTTGATTTTTTTCGACGTGTATCTTAAATTAACTGAAACTATTTAAATGGTCTAAGAATGCGATTAAAAATTGGATATATATCTATATATATATAGATATATATCCAATTTTTTAATATATATATATATATATATATCCAATTTTTTAATATATATATATATATATATATATATATCACCTCGTCACTTAAATTTTAAATAATTTTCCTACAAGATTTAAAAAATTAATATAATTGGAATATGCTCTCATGATTTGCCGTATAAAATTTTGAAAAACTGCAAAAAAAAAAGCTGAACTTAGATGAAAATCATGCTGTGTTTACAGGATCAGCAAAATACTCTAATAAATTTAATAACGTGAAAATAAAAGAATAGCCAAATATGTATAGAACGGGGGGAAAAGTCAAAGAAAAAAGTTTTGGCTCTAAATAATTTTTCAATTTTGTAAATAAGTAGGAACCTCTCCTATTTATTTACACCATGCATACAACAGAATTAACTCATAAAAATAACATGAAGGGTGAATGTTATAGGAAACAATTTTAATATTTTATCCTACATGAGTTTTGTTTGATTAATTTGTTAACAACAAAAAGGGAACCTCGTTTTTTTCTGCTATGCAGTTATTAATTTTGCATTAAAAAAACTCTTTAAAAATGCAAAGGCTGAAATGTATTATTTAAATAATTCAGCTGATGGTATGTAATGACATAAACTTGATGTAAAAATATATTGTAAGCTCAAATATTTCTAAATTTTGAAAAAAAAGTATGCCTTCCGAGAGAGAAAAAATCAAATTAGCGAGGAAGTAGAATATCCTATTTTTAGACGTATAGCTTATAAAAAAAAGCTGTAAATGATATAAAATTATTGCATTCTTTCTGAAATTTCAGTATGACGAACGTCACCTGTCTAACAACATTTTGAAACTCATCGTACAGAAACTGTTGGGAAATAATAACGTGGGAAAAAAATGACTTTCTTAATAGATGAAGATCAAATGAATTTGTCATCTATATATGTAAAAACCAGTACAATTTTACAAAAGCTAGTTTTAAAACTTTTCAAATGCTAGCTGAACGATCAAAGGCATTTTCAGAGGGAGAGTTTATAAAAATGGTTATGTTTTAAAAACTGCTTCTAGATTTCTTTCAAGATTTCAGTAACAAAGAAAAGATTATTTGAAGAATTAAAGAATTGCAAGTAGCGTAAAATACGGCGTATAACGCGCACTTTTAAAACAAAAAGTAAGATCGAAATTTACGGGTGCGTGGTATACGCCGGGTATAAAAGTGATAGTTTCAAAAAAAAAAAAAAAGAGTTGAGCATAAAAAAAACTAGACTTCTACATAGATCGAAACACTGTTTATTTAAAGGAAACGACATGCCTAATGAATTTAAAGGGTTGTAATTGTTGAAGCATACTAATTTTTAAAAATCTTTGGATAATACCTCCAATAAAGGACCAAAACACAACAGAATTGCATACGTACATTTCATGTTTCTTCGTAAAAAAAGGGGTGCTTGTTATACAGCGAATATACCTAAAAATCAAAAAATGAAGCTTGAAAGTATAGGCGCGCGCTATACGCCGGATTTTATGGTAAGTAAAAATAATGTTAAAGATAGTGTTTTAAAAATGAAGAGCAGCATTTCCTATGTACTTTGAAATGATACTGATGGTTGGGACTATATCTCAATCAAACAATTGATATAAAGTGCCAGATAGGCAAGTATAGCAGGTTTTCCGATTGATTTGATTTGATTTTTTACCAACGTTCCACTCTACAGCAATGAGAGGACTATTGGTGGCGGATCTCATAATTTTGATTGGACAACGAGGAGGACGACGAGAACAACATCTAAGCTAGCAACCCACTCTAAGAACTTCTCCACCATTCCAATGGGAGGATTTTGATACACGATAGATTTAATGTCCATCAGCGGATCTACAATGTCACCTGTACTCGAACTCATAACTCACCGGCCCCGAATTCGTGATCTTAACTACTGCACGTTTTCCGAAAGAGAATGAAATGCTCGAGGATCATTTAAAGTTAGCAAATATATCAAAAAGTACGGGAAGTATTTGTTTTTGTAAAGTTGTAATCAATGAACTGAAAATATAATTCCGTCTTGTATGATAGATTTTTAAAAAAATATTTCCACTATGAGATTAACGAAGTTCTGAAGATACCACTGGACTAGAAATAGATTTTTTTTTAAAATTAATATTTCAAAATAATTGGGATCATCCTATAATAGGTTGTCATTGCTTCAATCACCAAAAAGTTTCTGAAATTCTGAACTAATGATTTCCACAGAAATATCAGACAAAAATCAGTATAATTTTAAATTGTATAACTATAAATGACATGCGTAAAATACAAATTACAGTATTTGCTCGATTCTAAGCCGCTTCCCCAATTCTCAAAATGTTGTCATCGATTCTAAGCTGCATCCCCGATTCTTTACACGTTTTTGAGAATTATTTTTAAAAAATGTGTAAAAGGTTCGCCAATGCCCGATATTTAAAAACAAATTTTTAATCTAATGAGGAATAGTAGAAAGTCAATAATTTATTTTACCAGATTTAAATAGATACAGGAACCTATAATTTTACTCTGTCAGTATCATATTTCAAAAAGGATTCGTCACTCACATTGTCACAACTGACTTCGGTATATGCCATGTCCCCGCATGGTATCGTCTTCAGTGTCATCCAATGCATTTGTTATGCAACATTTTATTTAAAAATGTATACTATAGAAGAATGTAAGAGAATTATAAAAAAAAAAACTGTGTGTGTGTTGAACATTTACAAGCAAAAATTAAATCATTTTTTAACACCAACGACGTACATTTGTTTCTTCCGTGTCAAATTTTCGATGGCTACTACACTACCGTTTTTTCCTGCATGTAAAATCCCCCTCCCCTTTTCATACTTGCGTCATTGTGAGCTCGTCTTAATACTATTACCGATATTTTTGTCTTTTAGGCGATTAAAAGAAAGCATATACACACAAAAAATATCACAAATACGTGCAGACAACAATGTTTAGGATAGACTGGATACTGGAGATAAATTGCGGAATGGATAAGTCATCGATGCAAGTGGCCAGATTGGACGGTTACATTTCGCCTTTTGAAAAAGATGGAAACTCAATTATCCCCATCCAACAAATATTTTGCCTTCGATTCTATGACCCACGCGATTTTCAGTAGCATTAACACTGGAAAAATAGTGCGGCTTAGATGCGTATAAATACGGTCATTTAAAATTTTATAGCTGCAAATGACATGGGTCAAATATAAATTAATTGACTAAAAACTTAAGCCCGGCTTTGTGTATGTAATTAGGAATATAAAACCTTTTTAGAGTGTAATAGTTTACGTTGGCTAAATTGGTGCATACATTAAGCAAGGAATAACTGCAAGGGGAAATATGTCTTGTTTTAATTAGTTGGAACAAAGACGATTTTAAATAACTGTATGATTACGAAAGGTTGATAAAATCCATGTTTTTCATGGACATATAACGCAACATTTAAAAGATATAAATAAAAAAATTTCACATGGAAAAGCAATTGAGGTTATGTTTGGACTGATAAAGGGGCTTGTATGTAAATTATATTTTTTGTTAGAAATATTAATTTTAGAAAACTTAGTAATTCTCCAAAACTTAAAATTTTTTGAAGGAATTGAATACTTAAAAAAAAAACTAATTGGAGCTTCCCCTATGAATTTTCAAAACTTTTCTGTACCATTTGAGAATAGATTTCAAACAGATTTAAAGAATTCTAAAGCTATTGAAATGATACGAGTTGTTTACGAAAAGCTTTTTCAATTCTACTATTAGCTCACAATCTCTATATATTTATTTATATATTTATTTATTTATCTAGGTGGAATTTTCAATCGTTAATAAAATACATTTTAAAGCGCTCAATTATGCTGAAATTTTATACACAGGTTTATTTTGGATGACAATACAATAATATAAAAATAATCAATAAAAATTAATTGATTAAAACTAATTATTTAAATAATTACAAATACAACCACGTTGGTATCATTTGTGGCGACTCTTTTGGCGACTTGTGTCAAAACTTGAAAAGGTTTTTTTCTCACGTGTTAAAGTATTCAGTTGAAATGAAATTTATATACACGATTGCTTTGGATGACAATGCGATACTTTAATGATAATTAATAAAAATTAATGACTACTTAATGTTGTGATTCTATCATATGTATATACATATTTATATTAATTGTAACTATTTAATAAAAAGTAGCTAAAATAAAATTTTTCTTTGTTGATCTAAGTAGGAATCGACTTAAATTTTTTTATATATATTACTCTCTTGTTTTTGCTTGAAACTGTGCAAATACGTCATCTGATGGTTTAAAAAGAAACCAAGCTCATAAAATATGCAGTGTGGAATAAAAGATAAATATTGTACATTGTATAAAAGATAAAAGAGATAAGAAATTAAATTGACGCTTTAATCCTGTTGTCGTCTCGCTCTCACTAGATCTCCCACAGAATCTACTCTTTCTACATCTATTTTCAGTTGTATTCGTGAGCAGCTTGTAATTGTAATGTGATGTGTGAGTGTGTGTGTGTTGAAACAAACCAAATAAAATCTAAAGAAATTTTTACACAAAAATGAAATGGTTTAATTCAAAAGAGATTAAATTTTAATTAAAAAATTTCAAGCTAAATACATTGAATGAAATATTTACAATGAGTATATTTTTTTACTATTTAAACTTTGCTCCTGCTAAGACATAAAATTCTCTACAAATATTCAAGAATTACTTAAAATTTTGATTATACAGCTTTTCTTTAAACTCTAATAATTCCACTACATTTAAATTCTCTAATTTATACATATGTACGATTTAATTTACCATGAGCTGAAAAATACACCAAATTCTAGTGATAAACTGAAAAAAAAAGGATTTTTAATTTCTGATTCGGAACATCTACTTTGAAGTTTGTACTTAGTCAGCAGCAAAACAATAAATACATTTGATACGAAATCTGTTAATACGCCTCCTAATTTCATTTTTAATGTTCTAATAGAAGCTTTTAAGGAAATCTTAGATGCGAAAAAGTTCTAATATTTCTTTTGAACTTCCTTTGACAAATGGCATTCAGGATCCAGTTTTCCATTTCTAATTGTTACTCTAATTAAGAATAAAATATTGGTTGCAGATTTTTATAAATCGTCTGTTTTTATTATTTTTTTTCCTTTTTCTACATTTATATACATTATTGTTGTTTTAAAAAATTTTATTTCAAATGATTATTTATTTTTTGCTTCCCTTTAGATTAAGCAATTACTTTTTGTGATTTTATTATTGTTCCTCTGTATTCTTAAAAGTTTTGAAGCTATTACTAATGAACAAAATTAATATTGTTCAAACTTCATTTTATATCAAGGAATAGAATCTAGACTGGAAATATTTATATAAATATGTATAACTATTAATAAAACTGATGACACGTGTTTTTTAAAACTTGTACGTATTTATAATTTATAAATATTTAATTGAGATCTTATGTAGTTTTTTTTCTTCATTTAATATAATTTTGTTTATCTGTTTTATCGATTTTCCAAGTACCAGAGAGCCAGTGTTCATTTCCCGCAGTAGTTTATGAAAATATGCTTTGAACAGAAAGTGAAAAGTTGATTTAATTTTAACCAATAATACTATTCTCAGATGCAGTAACCGGGAAACCTTACGCCAATCTTGGATTAATTTGAAAGAATATGACCCTAAGTTGGAATATTTTTTCAGATATAAAAAAGAACTAAAACCTAATAATATACTCTGACTTCCCTATATATGATAACAGCATATTTTACCATTCTCTTCATTTTTCTCTCAATCGATTAATTTTTTTTTCTGGTTTTAAATGTGTTTAGCATTTTTTTTTCTCCTATAGCGTACCGTAAATGAGCTATCTCTTTTCGTCTTGAGATGAATATATATATATATATATATATATATATATATATATATATATATATATATATATATATATATATATATATATATGAGCAAAATAAAAAAAAATTTAAGTCAATTCCTACTTAGATCAATAAAGAAAAATTTTATTTTAGCTACTTTTGATTAAATAGTTATAATTAATATAAATATGTATATACATAGGACAGAATCACAACATTAAGTGGTAATTTATTTTTATTAATTATCATTAAAGTATCGTATTGCCATCCAAAACAATCGTGCACATACAATTTCAGTTCGACTGCATGCTTTAAAACGTGAGAAAAAAACATTTTCAAGTTTTGACACACAAGTCGCCAAAAGGGTCGCTAAATCGCCAAAAACGATGCCATCGTGGCTGTATTTATAATTCTTTAAATAACTAATTTTAACCAATTAATTTTTATTAATTATAATTAAGTTTTTGTATTGTCAACCAAAATAATCATGTGTATAAAATTTCTGCTCAATTGAGCGCTTTAAAATGTATTTTATTAACGATTGAAAATTCTCCCAAGATAAATAAATAAATACATAGAGAGTGTGAGTCAATAGTAGGAATTGAAAAAAATAAGTATTAATGGAATATTTTGAAATTTTAAAAATACTACATTACAGA
The DNA here is from genome assembly GCA_019973935.1 of Trichonephila clavipes. Taxonomy (NCBI): domain Eukaryota; kingdom Metazoa; phylum Arthropoda; class Arachnida; order Araneae; family Nephilidae; genus Trichonephila; species Trichonephila clavipes. Next base: position 26,023 of record BMAU01019369.1, on the reverse strand, counting down.
AGGTCGTTCGCACTGTATGGAAACGATTTCGATAGTTATTTTTAACAAGAAATACCGCATTTTTAGTGGAAATTGGCTTCTATCTGATAGCCATGATTCTTTACAATAACTCTAGCTCGAGTTTTTTATGAAAGTAAACTTTTTCTTACTACTGGTAATGCAAATTTTACTCCTTTCCTCTTGAACCGTTTTCTAATGTCCGTTCAGTGTTCTTGGATGCCATTTTCCTAAAGGCTCGTTTTTTTTTAAATCGAAAGCGCTAAAGTCCATTGAAGAAGCGTCAGGTAATTTTTTTCCTCAAATGGGATACATTTTATTCCTGTTTCTGATTCTTTCTCTGCTAAATAAGAGCCAGTTGACTTGGACGTGTGACTGAGGATTTGTCCATATGAAGCTCAACTTTATCAATATCCGTCTCGTATCAGTCTGGGATTTCTTCAAAAATTGGTTCTAAAATATTCTGTGGATAATAGAGTGGATTAAGTTTGACTTTACATGAGACTTTTTTGATTTTTAATTTGCCGCTGTAACAAAATCCATCAAGTATTATGAATCCCTTTGGACAGTGTTCCTCAACCTTTTTATCGCCGCGGGTCGGTCAACGTTTCTTGATTTTACCGCGGCCCGCTGAGGGGGAGGACGTTGATTGTTTATATTTTAGACTGTTTTGATTCAAAAGTTTTAATTTAATTGTATTTAATCGTGACTTCAGAATAAAATATAGCTACACCAAAAAATGTCGCCCAGCCAGTATGGTGGCTATGACCCTCAGCTTTTAACCGAGTGGGTTCGGGTTCGAATCCCGAGTAGGACATAGTTGTATCTTCTTCGGGAAAGAAGTCGGTGTTTCGCCTGTAATGGATTCCCGTCTCGAAAGGAAAGCAGCGCACACCTTCTTGTTATATACTGGGATCATCATCTGTAATAAATGTGTATATTCTTCTGTTGTATTGTGTGCTTTCTGTTCTTCTTCAGTTGTATTTCATATGTTCCCAGGATAAAAAACACACTGCAACAACAACAACACCAAAAAATGAATATGTTGTTATTGCTCATGCCACCTGACTGACACGGTCAGATAGAGGCCCGAGAAATTCATCGTGGCAATGGGCTAGATGTACGCCTATCGTTGGCCTATGCCTTGAGCACCATACAGGTGACAGTACGATTTAGCTCGGTGAAAATCCCGAAGGGACGATAGAACATTACGATAGATGGCGCCACCATCTATCTCCACCTCCCCAATTTATGCATGGAACTGAAGTGAAGGGAAATTTTTTCCAGTTCCCTGCACTCGTGATTCAGCCCACAAGACTTTCGAGCCCACTAATTTAACGAGCACGTACTCCGTGTGTACTCGGAGGGTATTTGGAGGTACGAGCATCGAGCCCATGGCTTCCGGTCTGGAGTCCGATGCTCTAACCACTAGGCTACCCACGGCCCAAAAAATGAATATAAAGTGATTTAACAAGGAATATAAAGTGATTTTTCATGAAAAAATTGCCCAATTTAATGTTTCTTGTGTGTACTAGTAGTATTTGATCCACGGACTGGGGGTTGGATACCACTGCCTTTGGGAACTTATCCGTACATTAACGAAGCCATTTCGTAGGTCACTCCCGTCAGTTGAGCAATAGATAATTAATCTTATATTTTATTACAGTCACTTATATTTATCCATGCCTCATTGAGTGTTACCACACATTTCCATTTTTCTGCAGCTTGGTATTTTTTACATAATTTTGTACAATTTGCTTTTCTTTCACCAATAAGTTTTAAATAAAGAGCTCTAACTTTAAGACCTTATGAATGATTTTACTTACAGTTCCGGAAAACATTCCTAGTTTCGATGCAATGAATCTTTCAGTCCGAAGATTTTCTTTTACGATCAGAGATTTTTCACTTTCTTGATATTTGCCTGCGTTTGAACTGTCTTATGATGACGTTTCGTGGTCATTTTTTTTTCGATTTTCCCTTTCAAATTTAATATATTATAAATTCCTTTGATTAAAATGTAATAACAGGGATTTTTACACCTCTTAATGATTTGTTGATACGAATATTTCTCCGCAGAAAACGCAGTTACATAACCTTCCGTCCGTGTATCAAGTTTAGGGATCATTTTTTTTAAAACAAATCTTTTATTTTATATTTTATTCAAAATGAAACATTAGCAGGCGATTATTGTGAAGTTACCAAAGTTTTATCTCAAAATGCAAACGAGAAGGTTTCCATAAAGTGCGAACAAGCTTCTGTATAAATAGATGTATTAATTATAACGTGGCAAATTTTCATGAAAATTGAGACATTTTTTTTGTTTGATAAATACGTTTCCCATTTAGTTCAGATACTCATATTTTCGGCGAAGATATTCCTAACGTTGAGACATATGCCTAAGTACAAGAGATATAATTGTATTTCATTTTCTAAAAGCCCAAGTGGGTTTAACTTTTAATCCATAGAATCTGGTACTAGAAGTTATTGTTTAGATGGATTTATTTCTAAATGAATGGAGTTTCTCTAATTCCATTTACTTCTAATTTAATATTGCTAATTATATTTACAGTGAGTCAAGGTTTATTTTAGTCACACTTTTTAAGCTGAGAGTTTTATAAATTAACTAGCCGTTACCCACCCGCTTCACTGGGTATTTCACGATGTTGTATAAATGTATACTGTTTACATATATATGAATTAATGATATATAGCATTAAGAATTCGATTGTATTGAAAAATATATTTATAGCTGTAACTCTCGCCTCTTGATATAAAAAGGACATAAATTATAATATCTAATTTCTATTTATATCTAAAATAGAAGTAGAAAGTTTTTTGCGCTCATTTAACCTAATAATCAAGTGAATTTCCACCAAAGCAACTTTCAGTGGATCTGTACTCCAAAAAAAAAACATGCGTGCTAAATTTCAAGTCTAAATCAAACAGAGCAAAAGCGGAACTTTGAAAATCAATAACTCGTTGAGAACAATTTTAGCAGATTCCAATTCAACCAAAGAAGCATGCAAACCAAATTTTATTATTATAGTCTTAGCAGTTCGGAAACGGGAATGTTATCTATCAATACGCCCCAATAACTCTCCCCGCTTCCCCCTGGAGTTGATTTCCGTAAAATCCATTCTTAGTGGAACTCTATTCAACTAAAGAAAGGTGCTTAACAAATTTCAAGTAAATGAGTTAAATTCAAAAACAGGAATTTTTCTATAACACGCCTTAATCCCTCGCAACCCCACTCCTTTGGGGGGTCCGTTTTCGCAAAAATCTTTGTAAAAGGAACTTTATTCCATGAACGGAACATACCTTCTAATTTTCAAGCAGGTGGTTCTATAAGTTGAAAAGCGGAAATATTTATCTATTACGCCCCTTAATCCCTTTCAGTGACCCTTGGGGATCCATTTTCCCCCAAACTATTTTATAGCGGATCTCTACACCATGAAAGGAATTCGCTTATACCAAATTTTAAGACTGTACGTCTAATAGTTTAAAAATGGAAACAATTATCTATAACGCCATTTAAGCCCCCGCAATGCCTCTTAAGAAATGATATTCCCAAACCCATCTTATGGCAGATCTCTACTCAGTGAATAGAATCTGCTTACTCACTGTCAAGATTTTACGTCTAATAGTTTAAAAGAGGAGTTAATTGCCTATAACGCCCCTTAATTCTCCACAGCGCCACTTGGGGTCGATTTTCACAAAACCCATTCTGTAGGGGATCTGTACTCTATGAAAGGAATCCGCTTACCAAATTTTTCAAGACTGTACGTCTTATAGTTTAAAAATAGAAATAATTATGTATAACGCCCCTTAAGCGCCCTCAACGCCCCTTGGAGGTCTATTTTCGTAAAAATCATTATGTAGAGAATCTCTACTTTATGAAAGAAATCTGTGTACCAAGTTTCACGACTGTACATCTAATAGTTTAGTAATGGAAATAATTAACTATAACGCCCCTAAAAACCCCCGTAACGCCCCTTGGGGTTCGAACTTTGCAAAATACGTTCTTAGCTGACGTCTACTCCATGAAGGGAACCTACCTACAAAATTTCAAGTCTGTAGGTTTAATAGTTCCGGAAATATCGGGATTAGTCAGTGAGTCAGTCAGTCAGTGAGTGAGTCGCTCTTTTCTCCTTTATATATATAATTTGATTATATAGAGTCTGAGTCTTTTTAAATCCTGAAACTGTTTTCAATATTTAAACAAATGTATGAGTTTAAGTCAGGTATCATAGACGTATGAACAGGGCGGCATTTCCGCTTAGACACGTGACTAGGGCGCAAAAAATTGGATAAAAAAAAGAGAGAAAATTAAAAACACTGCAACGCGAAAAATACCACCACCTAGAAAATCATGAGAGAAATATTTCAGCCCTTGAGGTATCTGACTACGTTCGGAACCGTGATTTAAAAAAAGTGCATAAATGGATAATTTTCATGATATTTAGTGTCACTTAGATTAGAATACATGTATAAGAGTGTTTTAAGGACATTTTGACAAAAAATTTGTTTAAATACAATATGTCGGCAAAAAATTAACTTAGAATAACCTTTTTTCCAAATGTTCTCTTTTTGTGAAAAATGCTTCTATTATAATAATATTTTGCCTGTATATTACTCAGACCTCTGTACAGAGGCTCAACTACGATTTTTGAAAAATTCACATTATTTTCAGAGTTACAACCCATTGAAATAATTATCAGCGTTTTTTTCCTTAAAATTTCTCCCCTCTGTTGTCGTAAAACATGGATAAACCTACTTCTAAGTTACATACTTTAAAAATTCTAGTTGAGCCTCTGTACAGAGGTCTGAGCTATATGCAGGCAAAATATTATTATAACAGAAGCATTTTTCCAATAGGAGAATATTTTGAAAATGGGTCATTCTATGTTCATTTTTTGTCAAAATATTGTACTTAAATAATTTCTTATTGTAATACTATTCTTAAAGCAATTTTATAAACATTTTCTAATCTAAGTGACACCAAGTATCATAAATATTATCCATTTATACGCTTTTGCAAAATCACGGTTCCGAACGTAGTCGGATACCTTAAGAGAGTAAAAACTGAAATGAGATCTACCATGGAAAAAGAAAAGCTTGACAGTTTGATGTTGCTATGCACTCAGAATGATATTACCATGGAAATTGATTACAATGTCGTCATTAATGATTTTGCAATGATGAAAATTCGAAGAAAATCTTACAGCGATAAGCGACGAAAAAAGAGGATAATTAAGCAGTGAATACAATAATGTGTACTCTATGCTGTTAAAGATTTCATTAATTTACAGTACAGATTTATAAAAGAGATGAGTGGATGATCCGTGATGCCGTAAGGTAAGAAATAAACAAGAGTGTCCACACAAACCATGCTACTATCCTTTCCCAATAGCTTCCGGTTGCCAGTACAGGACACGGTGGATATAGGAAGGACTCTCCAAAGAGCAAAAATAAACAAAGGGAAAGGTGTAAGAGAATAAAGGGAAAATCCCTCCCAAACCAAAACTGGCAACGTAAGAAATGCAGGAGGAGAGAGGAGCGCTGAAAATAGTGTGATTGATTGATTGAATATTAACGTCGCACTGTTTAGCTACACGAGGGCTTTTGGTGACGGATCACGTAATTTTGAACCATGGTCAAGTGACGTGGATGACACCTGAGCTGGCACCCCCTCCCCTCTCCTAACTACCACACCACACCAACGGGAGGACATTTCAGCTCTCGACAGATTTAACGTGCATCGCTGCCCTACACGGCGGGTCTTTAGTGGTACTGGGCTTGAACTCGTGACAATGCAAGCCACGGTCCGATACCTATACCACTCGGCTACCGCAGCCGCGAAAATAGTGTGAGGGCGCAGCAATTTGAAACGCGCAGGGCAGTGCTTCTCAAAGTTTCATTACTTGCGCCCCAATATCCAATCATAATTTTCATCGCACCCCCCTGCACATAAATATAATGTATTAAATTCAAAAATATTATACTTTGACGCTAAAGCTGCAATACGACTTGAACCTCTTATGTGCCACCGGCGTATATAAATGTCTCACTAAGCCAAGACGCTAATTGTCACGGATGTATATATACGTCTTTCCGAAGTATGTTCTTATCTCTGTACTGCTATCTACAAAATTATTCCGAAGGCTTTGAAATGCAATAATGGGACCTTGACAGTATTTACGAAGGATTTATTTATTTCAAAGGATTTGATTATTTATTACTTTTCTCTCCACCAATCACCGCATGCACTGGCTGACGTGTTAAAAGACTGTGGCATTGGGAGCGAATCAAGTAACTTTTAATCAGCAGTTAAGGGATAAATTATAAACCGTACAAGTTATCAAGGTAAGTATTAATTTTTGTATATAATTTTATGTATGACAAGCCCAGGGGTCAGTATTAATTATTAAACTTGGTCTTAACTTAGTATCGTTGAATTATTATAAATGTATCAGTACTGCACAATGTATTTTATAAGTGTTTTATATCAGTATATATTTGTATTTCATTTTTTATTATGTAAGAATGTATTTCGTTTGCTAACTTTCTGTAAATTAATAATTTGTTTAAAATAATCTCTTGTTTTCAACTTTTCAATATGCTCGCTCCCCTCCTAGAGTTATCACGCCCTCTAGGGGGACGCGCCCCACAGTTTGAGAAACGCTAGACTAGGGCGCTAGTTAAAAACAACCCTGCATACGAAGTCATTTAAATAATGGAGACGAAACTTAGAAACCTTTGAAGTTAAAAGGCCTACTGTACTTTAACCCCTTAACCGATGTAGCCCATACGGTGTACCTTTTGCGCGTACACCGTAAGTTGACCGCAGCCGATTTGCGCCAACAGAGCGTACGGGCACTGATATTTTTTTTTTCTTTTTCATATTTGAATCACATATTATATTTTTAATTCTTATAGTGATATTATTAGTGATAGTATTTTTAAGAGATCAGTTTGTCCATGGCACTGAAATACTTCTCATTCGGGGTAGACACAGCCATACGACGGGTCTTTAATAGAGTAAATCGCGGTTATGTATGGAGAATAAAAACGATTAATAATCGGAATCTACCTAATTGGAAAAGATGTTCTACAGTATGGAGATTAGGAGAAAAAAAATTTAGAAAACAATTTCGAAAGTTAATATTGCTACTAAGGGATTGAATTTTTGAAAAAAAAAAGAATGGATACAGAAGTAATTTTGGTTAGATGAGTTTAGACTCAAAATAAAATTTTATTTTTCTGCAATATAAATAACGAAAGCAATGATTATGGATAAGTGGGTACTGTGTGTGTGTGGAGAATAATACAATGCTCATTGCAAAACATCATAACCAAAGCTCTCTCTCCCCGAACCATCGAATCAGTCCGAATCAAGCATTTTTCTGTTTTTCTTATTATCGTGCACTGTCATTTTGACAGATTTTTGAAAAAATTTAATACTAAAGAAAATATTACATTTTCCTGGTGGTTCCCCCCTCCCTTTGTTTCCTTGTAACTGTTTATTATTTGTCCTCTTATCGCAATAAATGTTAAAAATTACTAAAATAACCTGTTTTCTTTAAATAAAAAATACTTTCATTTTTTACCATAAAAAAACCAAAAATTACTTAATTTACTTTAAAAAAATTTTACTTAAAATTCATTACTACATTACTGTTTTAGTACTCAAGAAACGGATTTTTTTTTAATTTTACTTTCCCCTTCATCTATATATCAGAGAGCATCTTTTCCACGTCGGTAGGTTTTGAAATTCTCAAAAAATAAACTTCGATTTACCCTTGTTTTAATGGAATCGGATCTCAAGTCATGACACGATTGAAATAACGCAGATTACGAACGTGTAAGCATAGCCACTAGACTACGGCCCACAAAATACAGTAGTGAAATATAATGTGGACTCTGTAGTGCATTTTCTTGAACGGAAACTTAAATATCCACAACTCCAGAAGTGTGAAGCGGATCGATTGATGCTTAGCGGATAAAAATTATCCTCAGAATTGAAGATAAAATAATATTAATTACCATAAAATCCGGTGTATATAACGCGCATTTTTATCACAAAAAAAAAAGATCGAAATTTACGGGTGCTCGCTATACGCCGGGTATAATAATGAGCTTTAAAAATAAATAAAAATAAAGATGAGCATAGAAAAAAACAAGTAATATAAAAAAAATTAAGTAAATTCCTACTTAGATCAACAAAGAAAAATTTTATTTTAGCTACTTTTTATTAAATAGTTACAATTAATATAAATATGACAGAATCACAACATTAAGTGGTAATTAATTTTTGTTAATTATCATTAAAGCATCGTATTCTCATCCAAAACAATCGTGTCTATAAAATGTCAGTTCAACTGAATGCTTTAAAACGTGAGAAAAAAAAACCTTTTCAAGTTCTGACACAAATCGCCAAAAGGGTCGCTAAAAATGATGCCAGCGTGGCTGTATTTGTTTTTCTTCAAATAATTAGCTTTAATCAATTTTTATTAATTATAATTAAATTACTGTATTGTCATCCAAAATAATCATGTATACAAAATGTCAGCTCAATGGAGCGCTTTAAAATATATTTTATTAACGATTGAAAATTCCACCAAGATAAATAAATAAACAAATAAATAGAGAGTGTGAGCTAACAGTAGGAATTGAATTAGACTTCTACATCTATCGAAATCTGTTTATTTAAAAGAAATGACATACCCTATGAACTTAAGGGGTTCTAAGAAGTATACTATTTTTTTAAAAGCTTGGGATAATACTTCGAATAAATAACTTTAAAACACAAGAGTATTGCACACATGTATTTCAGATTTCTTCGTAAAAAAAGGGTGTGCGCGTTATACGGTGAATGTACCTAAAAATTGCAGCTTGAAAGTAAAGGTGCTCGTTATACGGCGGATTTGTCGGTACTAATAGAAGTAAATGAAACAAAATGCTATTAAGTTCGTATTATAAGAAGAATTTTTTAAATAACATATCCATTTTAAATATTTTAAATAAAATATGTTATTTTAAATCCCATTAGAGAAAGGTTTTATTTTTTTAATATTACACAGATGCAGTGGTGTAACTGAGAACATTTCGGCACCCTGCAAAGTTAGGTTTTGGGCCTCCTAAGTTGGATTTTACAAAGGGCAGTCAGGTTTTGAGCCCCCTTGTACCCTGCCCCCGCAATGCGGGGGTGTACGTTACACCACTGCACACAAATGTCCTCTAAAAAAACATTTTTCTTTTCTCTTACCATAAGAACTCACTCTGTTAGATAAATTTTTAATTTAATTGAAACCTTATAAAAGACAAAGGAGTTATTTTTTATACGGGAAAATCAATTTAGCGTGACTAAAAATAAATCAAAGAAAATAAAAGGTGCCAGTTACAGAAATCACAACATACACGAATGCCTTTTTTAAGCTATTATATCGACTGCGTCATCCTTTAAAAAAATAAAGACCAGACTCCTTTTCTTTGTGTTAAAATTTTTACCTACTTTGACGGCTACTGTTTCGCCATCATTCAATAGCCCCTGGAAGCCATAGAAAAAGGTTTCACATACATGTATCTCTTGATTTCAGAAAAATAAATTACTGTTGCCACCCGAAAGAAGCCCTTCAATCAAACAGAATCTATATGCCATGATAACGAACAGTGTTTCCAGCCACGGAAGAGTTCTTTGTGAGAGTTTCGACTTGTACTATAGATAGAACGTAGAAGAGAACTGAAGAACTTCATGAAGGGAGCGTTGTAATATAGAATGAAATCTTAGAAGCCGTAGAGGAAAGGTATTAGTACCATTCTGTTATTTAAAAATTGATTATTTTGAAATGTGTCCTTTTCAAACACTGCTAGCATTCTTGAACTTGGCGAATTATCTTGAACGTTGGCACTTCTGCGATGATACGCAAGTACCTTTTTGTAACACAATAAATACAAAAAGAACATAGATTTTCGAAGTTAAGTGATAAACACTTCATAAAATGTAAATTAAATAATATAAGATGGAAAAAATGAAATTTACAACTTAAGTATCACATATTTAGATCCTTTTAAATTTGATTTGATATATATTTTTATGTTAAAAATTCGTAGTGGATACAACAGTATCGAAAATAAATACCATACATACTGATATTTGACCCATAAAAATTCATAAGTGAGTGCATTACACGCTCATTTTGTTGTTATATTCTAAATTTGATCCAGTAACAGGTTCAAAAATGAGTATGTGATGTTTTCAATTTTGAGTACGTACTGGTTGCCAAAGATGAGAATGCGCTATTCTCAAATTTGAAAATGTTTGCATCGGAGCTATTTTGAGTATGTGACGTATTCAAAAGTGAGTATTTTGTACTCAGTTCTGAGAATACCGGTTTTTCGCAGTGAGCTCACTGCATATTTTATTCTAAAATTAAACGCAACAAAAGTTATGGAGTGGGAGAAAATGTCTGTGCTGAAATGGGTATTTTTAATTTGTTAAAAGTTGATTTATATGCAAAGATAAAAAGCAATTCCCTCACTCATTCATCACGATATCTCCGGAACTATTAGGCCCACAGACTTGAAATTTGGCAGGTATGTTCCTTTCATGAAGTAGAGATCTACTAAGAATGTTTTTTGCGAACATCCATCCCCAAGGGGAGGGGTTAAGAAGCATTATTAATAAATAATCCCTTTTTTGAACATAGACCTACAGATTTGAAATTTGGCAAGCATGTTTCTTTTGTTGAGTTGTATCTGCTAAGAACGGGTCTTACGGAAATCGATTGTCAAGAGCGATTTTTGGATTTATTGATTAAAAAAATCAGTTTTTGAACTATTAGACTTAGATTTGAAATTTGGGCAGCATGTTTATTTTGTTGAGTAGAAAACAACAAAAAATAGGTTTTGCGGAAATCCACTTTTGGGCAAGTGAGTGAGTGAGTGAGTGAGTGAAGATAAACGTCACACTGTTTAGCCACACGATGGCTTTTGGCGACGGACCTCGTAATTTTGAAACGCGGTCAAGTAACGAGGACGACACCTGAGCTGGCACATCCCTCTCCTTAGTACCACATCGCACCAACGGAAGGACTTTGAACTCTCGACAGATTTAACGTGCATTTCTCCCCTACACGGCGGGTCTTCAGTGGTACTGGGCTCAAACTCATGACACATCAGCCATAATCCGATACCTTGACCACTTGGCTACCGCGGTCAACCACTTTGGGGGAGCGTATAATAGATAACTCTACTTCAATTTTAGAAATTTAAGTCTTGTCCTTTTTATATCAAGAGACAAGGGCTATAAGAATATTATTAATACAATCGAACGTTTGGTGTCTATAATTTATAAACAGTAATTCATTCAACATCATGAATCATCCAGCAAAGCGGGCGTGTTTCGGCTAGTATTTATATAAAATCTCAAGGGGGAAAATAACATATTTTGAGAATAACTTTATTTTCGTCACATGATTGTTACTTGACTTATTGTTTATTGACTTTGCTATTCAAATCTACACGAAGACTATGGACCTCATAATTTTGAGCCGCAATCACGTGACGAGAACGACACCTAAGCTATAAATCACTCTCTAACCTTCTAGACCATGCCCACGTAAGAATTTTGAACCTTGTAATGTCCTAGCCATGCAAGTGAGGAAACTTGATTGGTATTTTAAGGTATCCGACTACGTTCGGAACCGTGATTTTGCAAAAGCGCATAAATGAAAAATTTATATGATATCTAGTGTCACTTAGAATAGAATACATGTATAAAAATGTTTTAAGGACATTTTGACAAAAAAAATTACTTAAATACAATATTTTGGCACAAAATTAACTTAGAATAATCTTTGTTCAAAATGTTCTCCTTTTGTGAAAAATGCTTCTATTATAATAATATTTTGCCTGTATATAGCTTAGACCTCTCTACATAGGCTCAACTAGAAATTTTGAAAAATTCACATTATTTTCAGAGTTACTACCAATTGAATTAATTATCGGCGTTTTTTTCTTAAAATTGCCCCCCTCTGTTGTCGCAAAATATGGATAAACCCACTTCTAAGTTATATATTTCAAAAATACTAGTTGAGCCTCTGTACAGAGGTCTGAGCTATATACAGGCCAAATATTATTATAATAGAAGCATTTTTCACAAAAGGAGAATATTTTGAAAAAAAGATTATTCTAAGTTAATTTTTGCCAAAATATTGTATTTAAATAATTTTTTTTGTCAAAATGTCCTTAAAACAATTTTATACATGTATTCTTATCTAAGTGACACTAAATATCATGAAAGTTATTCATTTATGCGCTTTTGAAAAATCACGGATTCGAACGTAGTCGGATACCTTAAAGGTTTATTTTGAAACACACAGGACAGTTCACAGATAGGAAAATGTACAGAATTTACACGTTTTAAGTAAAAATCATTAATTAATCCAAGTTATGACATTTGTAGATGAATAAAGCAAGTCGGTGTGGCATCCAACCCATCTGCCTCCGGCAGATGCAAAAGTTTTGACTCCAAATTCGCTTATAGATTTTACAAATCCAAATTACGCTTGCTGGTGGAGCAAAAAATACAATCTCTCTGTTCCAGTCCATAGGAAATCACTCTCTCCAAATCTCCACATTAGGCTCACGGATGGAGCACAAAAAACTTGACCTCTCGTCGAGAGGTAGTCACCGACTGCCGCTGACGTGACACTCGCGCATGCGCAGTGCTTCGGATCAGTCCGCGTTGCCACCTAGAGTTTCAGCATGCGTCTACAGTTCGTTACAACCTCTTCGACGAGTATCAGTCACTTTACAACAATGGTTCACAACCCCCGGGTCATGGACCGGTACCGGTCCGTGTATCAAATAGTACCGAACCACTCAAGGAATATTAAGTTATTTTTAATTTATTTACTGTGATGTATTTCTCTCAGGTTTATGCGACTTTCCAAGGAAATCACTTTAATATTCCATGTTAAATCATTTTATATTGATCTTTGGTGTAACTATATTTTATTTTGAAGGCATATTTAAATACAACTAAATTAAGACTTTTAAATCAATCTAATTCATAAACAATTAACGTTTCCCGTCAGCGGGCCGTAAAATTATAAAACGTTGGCCAGTCGGCATGGTATAAGATCTGGGAAGCATTGCTCTACGTCCGTGATCTTCAAACTGTGTTCCACAGAACCCTGGGGTTCCACGAGTCACAGTAAAAAACTCGAGAAGATATAAATATGTATGTAAAATAGATTCACTTTCTCTATGAAGTTTATATAGTTACAAGATTCTAAAGCTCATTCTATTCATTAAAACTGAAAATTTTATTTATATATAATGTCTTTAGTTTGTAACACTTTTGAAACTTTTGTTATAATATAATAACAGAATATTAAAACACGCGTTTTATCTTTCTATATATATACATCCTACTAGATTTTGAATATTCTATTGTTTACTACCTCGGGTTCTACGAGATAATTTTATACTCAATAGTTAGCTCAAAATGTCTTGCAAAACTAAATAGTTTTCTAATGGAAAATGTACCTTTTTACATTTGTGGAAAACAGCACCTATAATGAAGGAAAGGGAGCAACATGTCAACAGAGTTGATGTTAAAATCTAAAATTAAGCAAGAACAGATTCTCAATTTTGTTTGTAAATTCATGCAAAATACACGGAATTTCTCACACAGGTATAAACATTTTAAAGCCAATCAGAACATCGTGTTTAAATGAAATATATTTTTTAACTTAAGTGGCAACAAAAACAAAATATACTATCAAATTAAACTTAGAATATGTTATTCGAATGTATATCTTAATATAGACATAGACTTCGGCAGTTTGGGTAAAAAATACTAGCATACAACCCAGTTAGTAAATATATTGCATGGGTATGTGACACTTGAATTACAAATTAATATTATTAATGAGTAAATTATATTTAAGAAAATTAGATTAAAACTTTTTAATAATAAATGCAATACTTTTTTAATTGCATTTGCATAAAGTACCTATAACATGTTGATCTACTTTAAATATTATTTTGAGATGTATTCTTCGAAGTATATGTGTGTGTATGGAATGGGGTTCCACGAAAGCATCTTCCGTGAGTTGAAAAAGTTTGAAGACCACAGCTCTACACAGTAAGCCTTCAGTAACGCCAGAACTCGACATACACCACTCGAGTCAAGATCGCGAGTTCACGACTGTTAAAGAATCATCAAATCACCCCGAATAACTTTTTACAGTTGGAAAAAAAAATTAATACCAATGTTAATATATAATTCCACATGAACTAAATAATAAGATTAAGATATTCATTAGCTTAATTTTCCTCCAAAACATAATTTATCCATAAAGGAAACCGATTTTTTACCCACGTCAAATTTTTCATCATAAGATTTGTCTAAATTACATATTTGAGTTATGGGGTTTAAAAAAAAAGTTTCCTTTCTGTTAAATGTGTCTGAAATATTCAACGATAAACAACTTTGTATTCCATTCAACACTTTCAAAACTTTTACGCCAAACTTAGATAACTTTCCCCTCCGGCAACTTTAAAAAATATTTTAAAAAGTAGCCAAATTAATTAAAAACTGTATTAATAAATACGGCTATGAAATACTTTTGTACAGATTTATTTAGATTTAGAACACCATTTTTAAACACTCTTAAATTTAAAATGTCACATGTGCACTTTCTTTCAATAGTCCAGAAACATTCAATTTTGCAATTTTAATTGGACGTGAAGACTAAAGGGGTCATACAGTGATGTCTGAATCATCACGAAAGATTCAAGAACGAAGAAAATAGTATGAATATTAGGTGCGGAACACAGTGCCGATTTAATCCCTGGGCGAAGGAGATCTACGGATCCCCTTGGCATTGGCGGATGGAAATTTATAACCAAAAAATCTGATTTAGTCCAGCTTATCCGGGCCCCTGGACAGTGGCATAACGGAGAATATTAGCCCCCCTGCAAAGTCAGATTTTGGGCTTCAAGTCGGATCTTACAAAGGATTGCAACTTGGTGTCAGTCAGGCTTTGGGCCCCCTAGAACGGTCCCCCTCCCCATGAGGGAGTGTACGTTCCGCCACTGCCCCTGGGCGCCCGCCTCAAGCACCCAGTAGATAAACCAGCCCTGGTGTGGAAAAAAATAGTGTATGATCCACAAATAGTTTTTGCCAAATATCTCATGACCAGATTTGAATGAAATTTAGAATATAAGGTATCTAGACCATTCTTTATCTAATTCTGATAAAAACAACTTAGATTTTTTTTATTCAAATTCCTAGGCTCTCCTAGGAGAGCCCACACCCTTGGCGCGAATTTATTTGGTTGGCGATAATTGCGCCATCTTGGTAACCCTACTTTTAAATACTACATATGGCAATCCTAACTATTTCTAGCATTTTCGTATATTGTGGGCGCGCATTTCGAAATTCATTTTGTTGGGCTACGGGCTGGCTGCGTGTGTGAGGGAATATACTTTAGAATTTTTTACTTTGTTGAATGCAAAAGGTAAGAAAGAATTAATTAAATGGTGTATGAAGGAAGGATTGAGTTCTTCGAGTTATGAATGTCCTAAATGTAATGATCGGCATGATATAACATGGTCGGCAATAAAACACTTTCTTCGAAATCGTACCAGCCAAGTCGAATGTATGTTCTACCATTACCTCGCAGAATAAATATGGCGGCTCTCACACGATCATTCGCTTAGCGATGAGACCTTTAAGGCTTTTTAAAATCTATTGTTACGCTGTACCCTCCACATGGAAAAGATCAGCATTAAGAGAGTAAGTGCTGTTTTTATATTTTTTATCTTAAATGTTTAATTTCTGTATTGTTTACATATATTTTCATTACGCATCCACCTTATCCCGCTATTTTCCCTTGCCGCCATCTTGTTCTGGCTTGGCGCTTTTTTCGGTTTGTCGCTAAGGGTGTGGGCTCTCCTAGGATTTTACCGAAATTTTTTTAGAAAACTTAATAAAATTTCTTAAGCAATCCATTATCATAACAATTTAAGTTTTCCTTGAACCATGAACACTGATATCAATTTTGTTCAAATGAGATGAAAATTGTGAAAGATATCCAAGATGACCATCTGCTTTACTTTATTATACGGATATGATTTCATCAATCATCCTACAAATAAAGTAGTGCTTTCTCAATCTTTCACTGTTTGACACCCAATATTCAATCATAATTTTCACATTGCGCCCCCCTTTCATACAATAATAATGTATTGAATACAATAACACTAAACTTTGACTCTAAAGCTGCAACACGACTTCCACCAAAAGTACCACCGACGTATATAAACCTCTCGTTTAACCAAAACGATAATTACCCCGGACGTATGTATACGTCTTTCTGAAGTACGATCTTTTCTGTGCACTGCTATCCATAAAATAACTCTGAAAGCCTTGGAATGCAACAAAAGGACACATTGACGGTGTTTGAGAAGGATTTACTTATTTCATGGGATTTGCTTATTTATTCCTTTTCTCCCCCCTCTCCCAAAATATCACATACGCGCGTCTACGTGGAAAACGGTGGGATTGGGGAAGGATTTGAGTAACTTTTAATTGGCAGTTAAGGGATTAATAATAAACCGTACAAATTATCAAAATAAGTGTTAATTTTTGTATTTAATTTTTTGTATGACAAACCCATGGGGGGTCACTGGTAATTTTTAAACTTGTTCTTAATTTAGTATTGTTAAATTAATTATAAAATGCACGGTGCAGTACTGACACATTTATAAGTGTATTGCATCAGTGTAAATGTGTATTTTATTTTTTATTATGTCAGAATGTATTTTGCTTGTTCACTTTCCTTAAATTAATAATTTTCATAAATAATCTTTTGTTTTTGACTTTTCAATATGCTCGCGCCCTCCTCTTAGAGTTATCACGCCCCCTAGGGAGGCGACCCACAGTTTGAGAAACGCTGAATTAAAGGTTTACTTTGTAGAGATAAACCATGTTTTTTATTGAGTCTTAACCGTTATAGAAACAATACTAAAGATTCAGTTAATTACTTTCTAGATAAACTTCCAACAACAAACCATTGAGTTGAACGTTCCATAACCCTTTAACTACCGATGGTACTAATAAGCACCACTCACTTTAAAATTACATAGAATAACCATTTTTACGAATACTCTGACGATACTTAGCAGGAATATTCTTTTAAATCCACTCTTCCAGAATGTATGGCAGCACGGGTTCTACGATGAGCATTTTAGTGGAAAAGGCGAATAGTTTTATAGCAGAAATTGTACTTTCAACTGACGGCGTTTTCAGCGGATTGCGAAGGTTGTCATTTTTGTCCCGAAAAAATAGTTCATGTCGAAAGATAAGTGTCTTATTATTTTTTTTAATGTTAAGGAAGATCTTAGAAAACGATTTAACTCTTTATTTTAAGTGAACAGTGTATATAATTAACTTTACAGTTGAATATATTTAATTAATTAGCTCTAACGGATTAAATTTCCAAAAGTTGATTATTTTGTTTATGTATATCCCTTAATTTTCAATGTAATGATGCAAAAAGAAAAAAAAATTGCATGAAAAAAACTGTTGTGCGGTTGATTGATTGATTGAATATTTACGTCGCACTGTTCAACTACACGAGGGCTTTTGACGACGGACCACGTAAATTTGAACCATGGTCAAGTGACGTGGACGACACTTGAGCTGGCAGCCCCTCTCCTAACTACCACACCACACCAACGGGAGGACTTCATAGTGCGGTAGATAAAGGGTTAAAAGTTCCATTTTCTTTTACATCAAAGACAGTTGATAGCTTAGCATTTACAATTAAAAAAATATTTCTAACACTTTTAAATACATTAGAATATTGAATTTCGATTAGTAATACGTTGAAAAACAAACTACCTTCCCTTGAAATTTGACACTATAAACTTGGTTTGTCAATAGTCTATTTCTAGTTAAAATATTAATTTTTATTATACAATGCTCTCTTAAAGTAAGAATTCCATCAAATGAACATTAACGCGGCACTATTTAGCTACTCGAGGGCTTTTGGCGACTTACCTCGTCATTTTCAACCATGATCAAATGATGAGGACGACACCTAAGCTGGTACGCCCTCTCCTAACTTCCACACCAACGGGAGAACGCTTAAGCATCGGCCTCCTCGGTATGGCGGATCTTCAGCGGTACTAGGCTCAAACTCATAACATACCGGACACGAGTCCGTTACCTTAGCCACATCAAATGAACAGCAACAGAAATCTTCAGCAAAGCATTTAAGGATCAGAATATTTTGATCACTCGATTTTTACTGTTTAGATTATTATAAATACTCATACATGCTTAGAATATAAAAATATGTACCTTAAACTGCGGCGTATAGCGAGCACCTCCTTTTTTACGAAGAAACATGAAACTTAGGGCGAAATGCTTTTATGTGGTTTGAAGTCATTTATGCGAAATATTATTCCAAGCTATAGGGGGGGAATAGTATACTTCTAGAACTACAACCCTTTAAGTACATAGGAAATGTCATTTCCTTTAAATAAACAATATTTCGATATGCATTGAAGAATTTTTTCTATTTTTAAAGCTCTCATTTTTATACGTGGCGTATAACGCGCACCCGTAAATTTCGACCTCATATTTTGTGTTAAAAGTTCGCTTTATACGCCGGATTTTACGGTAGTTTTTATGACAAAGCAAATAATAATGTATTCTAAAAAAATATTAAGACATTATGTTGGGAGTAACACCATTTTTAACATAAGTGTTTTGAAAAATGCAGATGTCTTAAATATTTTAAGACAGCTGCTTCACACACACATATGTATTATTTTTAATTTTTGAAACTAATTATATAATTACAGGGAATAATGTATCACAGATAAATTACACTGTTCATGTAGTCGAACCTCTATATTGGGAATTTTTTCCTGGAAACAAGAACATTTCACAATTTTCTTTGTAAAATAACCTCCGAATAGGGAAGTGAATTTTCTATATAACCAATTTTTTTCCTTGTGATTCATTTTTTATTCTTCCTACTTTTAAAGTATTCCTGGGCATTTCAAGTTATTCTCTCATTTAACACATTTTATGGTGGTCATAAAAATCTTGAACTTGTTTTAATAGGTACCTAACTCGCCGAGAGCAATAGAACTCTGGGCAATTCATCCAAGTGCAACCTTCAACCCACACCATCCATTTCACTAGAAACATTTTCGATATCCCCTTTCATCCTCAGTGGAGTTGCCTCGTATCCTTGAACTAGTTTGTAGTATTGATAAGTCACACTGGTAACTTCCTTTCTTTTAGCTCGAAAATTTGAAAACGTAAGTGCTTGAGCATCAAACAAAAAAAAAAAATTAATTCTTCAGAATGTGGCAAAGGCGTCAAGGAAAAGGAATTTGCTGTAAAATTTGGTATTCATCCAAACAGCTCATCAGCTATTATAAAAAATTGAGATAAGTTAACAAATTATTATTCCTCGAATTCTTGTTCAAAACGTTTACCGGGTGATTCAAAATAAGTGACCAATTTTAAAAGTATATAACTATTTATGATGAATTCCTATCGTTTTACTACTGGTTTTTTATTTGAAAAACGAAGCATTTAAATTAACCATTTTTTATTAGTAGGAATAAATTACAGTACTGAAATTAAATCTTCAAACCCGGAATGAAATTTTACAGCTTTTGAAAGAGAGTTGTTCAAATTCTGTAAATAATAAAGCATTTAAAAATCAAAAGACATTTTTCTATTGTATTACTATCTAAACTTCTAAAAGAAATAAAATTAAGCTCGCAATCAAAAGCTCCAGAAAAAAAAGGTGAACTTAATGAAAGAGAAAAAAGAAATTGAAAAGAATTATCGCTGTAGAAAATAGAACTAAAAGAAAAAGTTACAATTCAGTTCAATTAAATATGAAAAAGTGTTTTTAGTTTTTTTTTAACTGTAATTTATTTTAAGCAATGTCTTTTTTTTTTTTTTTTTTTTTTTTTTTGAGATTGGCAAATGTGAAGAAATTCTTGCTCAGTAGGAAAAGCGATTAAAAGTTTCTCATAATATTCCATAATTTGGGATAAATAACAGGTATGTTTTTCTTGACTAAAATTGCTGACATATGTTTCTAAATTTTACTTTAAGACCTTTGTTAGTGCCTACTCCAATCAGTTCCTAATGTAATATGGCATTTATTTTCTTCAATGTGACCATGTAAATTCCTAGTCTACTGTGGCATTACCATAGTTAAAGCATTCTCAAACCAAGTTTCAAAATTTAAATAGATAGCATTTAAATGTTGAACATAGTTTAAAACATCCTCTTGGCAGATTATCAGTGACAAGGTACAAAACTGAGAAAATTCACAATGTCCAATATTATAGCTTAGTTCTGACCAGAAAAAGCTGAAATGATGGCCCTTGTTTTAATAAAACATATGCTGTCACCTTGTAACTACAAATTAGCCATTCTAAATTTAGTAAACAAATCTGTTAAATAGGAAAAATCTGGTTTCCACTTGATTATATTTTCTTCTAAAATTAAAATCACTATCTAGTTTAGTGAGAACCACTCTCATAGACCCCCAATTTACACCTCAAGGACCCCTAAATTATGTTTTCATTGATGCGGAAGGGCTGCAGTAGCTCAGTGGTTAAGGTATCAGATAATGGCTGTCGTGTCCTGAGTTTGAGCCCATAACCACTGAAGACCCGTGTGGGACAGCGATACACCTTAAATCTGTCGAGAGCTGAAATGTCCTCCCGTTGGTGTGGTAGTTAGGGGAGGGGGTGCCAGCTCAGGGGGTTCATCCATGTCACTTGACCATGGTTCAAAATTATGTGGTCCATCGCCAAAAAGCTCTCGTGTAGCTGAACAGTGGGATGTTAATATTCACTCACTCACTCATTGATGTGGACCCCTTACAGGTCATCATAGACCCCTAATATTAACCACTTTAGGAATCATTGTTTTAAATGATGTCACATTTCTAATGGTTTTCTTTTTAAGATGTGTTGAAAGTTGAAATGCAATTAAAATCAAATTTTGAATAACCCCATTCTTTTTTTTTTTGTGATACATATAAATCCTATCAAATGTGGTTGTAACTAAATGGCAAACAATGCTTTTTGCATGTCAGTTTAAGACCTGGTACTACTGAAGACCCATCATGCAGACTATTGCATGTTAAATCTGTCAAGACTCAAAGTTCTCATATTGGAGTGATGTGGAAAGTTGGGAAGTGGCCAACTCAAGTGTCCTTCCAGTCACTTGACCATCGTTTGAAAGTATGAAGTCCATTATCAAAGCTCTCAGGTAGCTTTGTAGTACAGTGTTAATAAACAATCAATTTCATAAGATATTTAAGTTTTTTTTTATAAAGTATCTAATAACTGAAAGGAGAATTCTTTGAAATCTATATGCTTTTAGCAAATGATTATTAAGTTTCCTTTTATCACAGCAATGTATTAATTTGAATGGGATTATTTAAAAAGAATTGCTTTATTTTTAATGTGTGTGAAAATGCACATGAACTATACATAATTCAGGTAATCCATTTAATTTGGAAGAATGAATTTGAAAATACAAATTTAAAATCTTTTATTGTTTGAGATACATTTAAATGCTTATCAACCAATACAGATTAAAATTAAAAACCAAATTTGAAATAAATATTTGACTTGTTAATTTACTTGCACAGACTACGATAATAAATGAAAAAAAAATCCAAGAAATAATATTTTCTAAAAATTTTAGATTTAAAAACAAGTGTATGAAGAACTATTTTTCAAAACATGCAATAAAATAAAGAATACATAGTTTGCAACCTTAACCCTCTCGCTGTGTGATGCTACATGTACTTTGCCCACGAAAATCACGGGATGCGCAGCAAGAGGGTTAATACAATTCACAAAAATAATTTTTATACAGTATAGATGAACCTTTCATGTTATTTACACTATATGCTAAAAGTGTTTGAATAAGTATACATTTGTTTTCAATTAAAAGACTAACTTATGATACAAATAAATAATAAACAATTTACCACTTAAATAAATATATTTTTACAAATGCAATGATATTTACAAGTTCAAAAATAATAAATAGACAATCATTCTTTTAAATGCTACAACTAAAACAATCCCTAATAGAATTGCAATGTCATAGATTATTCCTGCACATTTGAATCTTTTCCATTAATTTATTTTCTTTCTGCAACATTTCAACATCTGAAGCTCCACCAATACATTCTTTATTAATAAATACCCTAGGTACCTAAAAAATGCATAAATTAAAAAAATCTACAAAAAATAATTAAATACACAAATATGCACATATATGATTAATAACCAAATCTTATCAAATACATAGAATGAAAACTTTACAAAAATTTAGGTGATGTAAATAAATTGATGATTTTAATCAAAAGAGAAGTGTGAATTTAACAAGATAGATGCACACAAAAGAAAATTATTACATCAATATATTTTATATCTATTCATTATTTCAAAAATTACTACCATCATGTAACAATTTTTAAATTACTAGTCTATAAATTTATTTCAATTCATTATTTATCTATCGAATTTAGGTTTTATTCACTATAATTTTTTACAAATATAGCTCTAAGTTCCCATCTGAAATCACACATATTTACAAAACAGGGAGGGAGAAAAACCTACAATAAAAAATATTTCAAGTTAACAACACTTGGTACTTACATATTATACCATCCAACCAATTTCACTGAATCAAAAGACGTCACAAAATGCTGTCCTCATTATTATTACTATTATTATTGTGTTCAAATATTTTTTTTTCTAACTGCAGCGCTTGATGAATAAATTATTCCCTGGAGTGAAAACACTACATGCAAACACACAAGGAGCAACAACAAATTAGAAACAATAAAATAAAGAATCACAGAAGAGAAACATGAACACCATCGAAAATCAGTCAGATTGGAGGTCTTATAACTACTCTCTGGCCCTCCAGTGTCTATTGTAGATGTTTTCAGAGACAACAGAGATGCTCAGCTTTCATCAGGGAATTCTCCCTGCACAAAACATAGTTTGGAGAGGGAAGGACCTTTAGTCTATGTAAGTGACCAGAAAGACAGTTGTGCCTGGTTTCCAACTTTAAGACAGCAACCACATGCCATATCAGGTGATCTGGAACCTCATTCAACATCTTCCTCCAAGACTTATCACATATTTGTTTATCCAAATAACTTTCATAGATCTTTTTCAAGTTATTTTTCGTTACTCTGCTTTTAAAAGAGTACAGAATTCCTCTCTCAAAGCCCTGTACAGCACCAAAGCTTTTTTGGTATAATGGTAGGGAACCCATTGTAAAACAAAATTTTGAAGTCAAAAGCAATCAAAGATTCTCTTTGGAGATTTTAATTTTAAGAGAGTCTGAAAAATTCAGAGATGTCACTACTTGTATTGTAGAAATGGAATCAGAAAATATAACAATACTTTCAAAAGCCTCCTTTCTTGACTATAGTTGTTGATAATCATTCTAATAGCTTCTACTTCACCTTCAAATGGAGTTGTATTTAGACCTAAGTTTAGATACAATTAAAGCAGTTCTGAAAAAATCTCAGCACCTGCACTTCCGAAAACGTAGGGGAACGATTTCCATCATTGGTGGCAGATTACAGCATTTAATGACTTTCTTTGATTTTACAAAATTAGTCAATGGTATAAGTAAGTACCCAATAGTTATATTAATTTTATAGATATAATCACACAATATAAATGGTACAAAGTAAGAATATATAAATATATATATAAATACTTCATTCCTTTATAATCATAAGAATACATACTGTTCTTGCTCCAGTTATTTCATGGAGGGCATTTTGCAAATTAGTTCCATCTTCTCTTTTATCCAGCTCAATAGATAAGAAAGGTATACTGGATTCAGTCAATAACTGTAAATATTAATTCAAACTATGTTATAAAGTTCAAAGAAATATGAATATGGCTGAATCAAATGCCTATTAAATTTATAGATATCTATCAATTTTCGTAGTTAATATGAAATCATAATATTTTTATTTTTACTTTCAAAATATTAGACTTATATTATTACAAAGCGTTAAAATCATAACACAATGAATGATAATCAATAGAGTTATGTGTAATAATTTAAATACCTTTAAAATTATTTTAAATATCTTTACTTTACAATTATTAAAAGTGAGTACCTGAATATCACTGATAATAAATACTTCAATAAATCAGAATATTATGTAATTACTGATATTTGCAATGAAATTACTAATTTCTCCAAAAAAGAAATATATCTATATTTTCAGATAATGAATTTCAAGACAATTTTATTTCATATTATATTTTTATCACAGATTTGCTTATAAAACAATATTCTTTCATTGACTGGCATTTATTTACATAAATTTTACTAGTGAATAAATGTAAGTATTTAATTTAGTACTAACACATCATCGCAACAATGCCAATGTTCAAAATAACTGGCCAAGTTGGCAACCCTGATTTCACATGTGTTGTATTCGCTGTATTGGCAGTCATGTGTTTCTTTTCATATAATGTTGCCAATAGGTGGCAATAATACACAAGAATCTTTAATTCTAAGGTACATAAATATTAACCTCACCACAGCCAAATTTGTGCCATGTGAATTGTGTCATGATATCTTAACAGCAAAAGAGAACAACAAAAACAGATTCTTACACATTTTATTTGAAGAAAAAAAAGAAGTCAGTCAGACTTTGGTGGAAAGTTATGCAATTCCCATGGTGTAAACTTGGCTGTGGTGATGTTAGTATCTACATAAGTATCAATTTTAATATGATTTCTGATCTATTATAACTGGCAATACCTTTTAAGCTGATACAAAAGGTAAAATGCAGATTTTAAAATATAAGTAATCCACAAACATTTTACACTTTTTTTTTCATTGCAGAACAAGATTGTTAATTCTTAATACATTTAAAATAGTATGTAACTTCAGTCACTAAATTGATTATTACTATTAAATATAGAAATAATCGAATTAGTTATTTAAAAATACAAGCCTTTTTTATTTAAGACTTTTCCAAACCACTCAATTAACACCAAGTTAGAAAAAAAAAAGGTATTTCTTCATCAAGCATTTATATTTCATTCATTTTTCTTTAAAATGAGTAATGCATATTTATTGTTCAAAATGGCTTTAAAACCTAGTTTAAAATACAGTGATTCAACAAATATTTTTTAAAATAATTATTAAAACATAATATTTCTTCCTAATGTATATGATGAATATTATGAATCAATTGTTTCTTTAAGATCCGAGAAGAACACACACAAACAAGTAAAATAAAACAGTTCCTTTAACAATATTAATGCATTACATTAATAGAATCATTTAGTGATTTCTTATCCTTTAATCTCAAAACTTTTAAAAATGCAAAAAAGTATAAAACATAATTATATTTAAAAATTTTGCAAATTATCCAAATAGAGCTTTTTGTTTATGATTGTAATTGATACAATAAAGAAAAATTTCTTCGATATGATTTTTGGGTATTATTATTTCTATAAATATTTTAAAACATCTTGTATACAAAGAAGTGCATTTCCTTTGACGAGACTTTAAGATGTAAACAGTAATTTTACAAAAAAAAATCGAATTAAAATAAATTAATGTAACTTCCTTTCAAACAATAATGATTTGAATGGAAAATATTATAGAAAATAATGAATTATTCCTTTTTTTTTAAAAGAAATTTAAATCATAGTTGAATATAAAATACCTTCTTCACTTTTCTGCAATAAATACATTGTGTTTTAGAAAATATAACGACACAGTTTTTAGTAATTAAATCATTGATCAAATTTTTTTCAACAGTGTGTAATAATTTCGGCGATGAAGTGGAGACAGATCCTCCCATGACGTGCTATTTATATATTTATAAAAACTGCTCTCTTTTTACTGTGTATACATTTTTACTGCACTTGAAATTATGTCTCTACCGAA